>CAUYQG010072637.1:0-49275 GCA_963574415.1 Tarsius wallacei | reverse complement strand
GCTAATTTTTTGATTTATTGTAGAGATGAGGTCTTGCTTGCCCAGGCGGGTCTCGAACCCGCGGGCTCAGGCAATCCACTCACCTCAGCCTCCCAAAGGCGCGGGATTACAGGCTGAGCCACCGAGCCCGGCTAATTTTTTTATTTTTTTGTAGAGAATAGGTCTCGCTATATTGCCTCGTCTGGTCTCGAACTCTTGGCCTCAAGTGATCCTCTTACCTCAGCCTCCCAGAGGGCTGGAATTACAGGCATGAACCACCATGCCCAGGCAACATTTTTTTCAAATAAGAGATTTTATTAATTAATATGTGGTTTGTCATCACTGATGGAGAATAACACATAAAAGAGCCTGTATTTTTTTGATCACTTAAAAAATCAAGTTAACGTAAGTGTGAAATATTTGATTCTTAAGTTACTATGAAAGATTAACCTGTTTTATTTACATCACTGAGGATTCTTTGAAATGAGTATTTTATTCTAATTTAACATGTATTTTCTATGATAATGCCTTTTTAAAAAAGCAGATTATAGAGATTCAAGCATACACAAAAGCAGAAAGACTAGTGCAGTGGTCTGTATGTGCCCACATTGATTTTCAACATATGGCCAGTTGTATTTGCTGTGCTGTTTCCTTCTTCTTCCCCTCTCTCACACCGAATCCCAGACATGTTTATTATTTATGTTATGATCTGTATCATTTTATTCAGAAATACCTGAGTACATAACACTTATTTTTAATCACATAAGCATATATCTACCTTTAAATTGATCAGTTCTCTCTGTTACTGAGTTTAAATGATTTGAAATTTAAATGTTTGAGTTCTGTTCTTGACATTAGAATCCTTGTTATTTCTTCAGTTATTTATTAAAATAGGAAAATAGCAATCATGAAAATTTCATGTAAAATATTTTATGTTGACTTGTCTGTTTTTGTAATTCATGCACCTAGATACATTTCTCTGTTTATAGTAGTTTAATACTCAATTTCAAGAAGGCATAATATCTGAACCTCTCCAATTTGATTCACTAAACATGTATTAAATGCCTACAATATACTGTACTATTTGCTGGGAATACAGAGATAAGGTATTTTCTCTATAAGTATTTGTGAATATCAAAGAGATTCAACATTAGACATTGTTGCACATGCCTTTATAATATAAACATTTGGTATTTGTATTATTAGATATTTATTTATTTATTTTTATTATTTTTCTTTATTTCAATAGCTTTCGGGGGTACAAATAGTTTTTGGTTGTATGGTTGCATTGTATAGTGGTGAAGAGCTCTGGGCTTCAAGTATAACCACCACCCACTCCTGTGCACACTGTACCCAATAGGAGATTTTTTTTGTCCCTTCACTCTTTTCTCCCTCCCCCTTCTGAGTCTCTAGTGTCCATTATACCATTTTCTATGCCTTTGCAGATGCTTAGTTTAGCTCCCACTTAGTCAATGAGAACATGTGGTATTTGGTTTTCTGTTCCTGTGTTAGTTCACTTAGGGTGATGTTCTCCAATTCTGTCCAAGTTGCTGCAAAAGACATTATTTTACTCTTTTTGACAGTTGAATAGTATTCCAAGGTGTGTGTGTGTGTGTGTGTGTGTGTGTGTGTATGTGTGTGTGTGTGTGTATCACATTTTCATCATCCACTGATTCATTGATGGGCATTTAGGTTGACTCCACATCTTTGCAATTGTGAATTGCGCTGTGATGCACATGTGAGTACTGGTGTGTCTTTCTTGTATAACAACCTCTGTTCCTTTGGATAGATACCTAGTAGTGGGATTTCTGAGTCAAATGGTAGATCTACAGTTAGTTCTTCGAGAAATCTCCATACTGATTTCCACAGAGGTTGTACTAATTTACACTCCCACCAACAACGTATAAGCATTCCCTTTTCACTGCATCCATGTCAGCATCTACTGTTTTTTGATTTGTAATAATGGCCATTCTGACTGGTGTAAGGTGGTTTCTCATTGTGGTTTTAATTTGCATTTCCTAGTTGTTGTTGAGTTTTTTTTCATATGTTTGTTGGCCTTTTGTAGATGCTCTTTTGAGAGTTTGTTCGTGTTATTTGCCCACTTTTTAATGGAGCCATTTGCTTTTTTCTTGCTGATTTGTTTGAGTTCTTTGTAGATTCTGGATATTATTCCTTGTCAGGTGTATAGTTTGCAAATATCTTCCCCTATTCTGTATGTTGTCTATTTGCTTTGTTGATTATTTCTTTTGCTGTGCACCTGCTTTTTAGTTTAATTAAATCCCACTTGTTTATTTTTGTTGCATTTGCTTTTGGAGTCTTAGCCATAAATTCTTTGCCTAGGCTGATGTACTAAAGAGTTTTTCCTAGGTTTGTGTCTGGGATTTTTATGGTGTCAGGTCTGATATTTAAACCTTTAATCCATCTTGAATTAATTTTTTGTACATGATAAGAGATAGGGATCAAATTTCATTTTTCTGTATGTAGCTATCCAATTTTCCCTGTGTTATTTGATGAATAGGGTGATAGGGTGTCCTTTCCCTAGTATATGTTTTTGTCTGCTTTATCAAAGATCAGTTAGTTGTAGGTATTTGGGTTTATTTCTGGATTCTCCATTCTGTTCCATTGGTCCTTGTGTCTGCTCTTGCACAGTACTATGCTATTTTGGTTACTACAGCCTTATAGTCAGTTTGTAGTACAATTTGAATTATAGTTTGGTTGATGCCTCCGGTTTTATTCTTTTTGCTTAGGATTGCTTTGGTTACTCTGGTTCTTTTTTGGTTCCATATGAATTTTACGATTGTTTTTTTCTAAAACTGTGAAAAATTACTTTGATAGGGATTGAGTTTAATCTGTAGATTACTTTGGGTAATATGGCCATTTTAACAATGTTGATTCTTCCAATCCATGAGCATGGGATGTTTCTCCATTTAATTGTATCCTCTGCAATTTCTTTCAGTAAGGTTTTGTAATTCTCCTTGTAGAGTTCTTTCACCTCCTTGGTTAAATATATTCCTAGGTGTTTTAGCTTTTTGACTGCCACTGTAAATGGAATTGAGTTCTTGATTTGATCCTCAGCTTTGTTGCTATTGGTATATAGCAGTGCTACTGATTTGTGTGTGTTGATTTTGTATCCCGAAACTTTACCAAACTCATTTGTCAAGTCCAGAAGGAGTCTTTTGGGGAGTCTTTAGGGTTTTCCAGGTATAAGATCAGATCGTTAATATACAGAGATAGTTTGATTTCTTCTTTTCCAATTTGGATACCCTTTATTTTTTCTCTTGCCTGATTGTTCTGGACCTCTATATAATTAGATTTTTAGAACTCTTAATGTTTAAAATGTTGCTCTAGAGACACAAGATGGGATGAGCATGAGCATTAGAGTCTTAAAGATAGGAATATGACTTCCAGTCCCATCACTTAATAGCTTTGAGGAATCATCTAACCCCTTATCACCTCATTTTCTTCATCTGTTGAAACTTACTTATTAAAACTTACTGTATAGAGTTGTTTATAGTATTAAGTGAGAATATGTTCAAAAAGCACTTAGCAACAGTAATACTCAAAAAAATAGTAACCATTGTTACTGATGCTGTTTTTGTTGTTGAAAATACAGACTCATTCTTTTCCCAATTTTGAATTCTTCACAGTCAAATGACAACTTTCTTCTTGCCACTTATCGGTGCCAGGCAAATACCACAAGGATGGAACTCAAGGTAAAAATGTTAGAAATAAAGTATCTGGATGTTCACCCTGTATTTTTCTACTGTTTGAATTTTGCTGGCTTCATTCCGGTAATATCATTTATTATTTATCATTTATCTATTCAGGAGAAAACCCTTTAAAGTTTTCTTTAGCAACTTAATAGCATAATCATTTTTATAATTGCATATTGAGTGTAGTACACAAGTCTATTTTAGTTATTTGTAGTGTGAATTTTAAAAAAAAATTAGTTTCGATATACTTGTGATCTAAAAATTAAGGACTCTAATTTTTTTTCTGGTGTTGCTGATGTTTTGAGATTCAGAGTATTTTTTTTCAAGAAACATGCTGTTACACAATAATTTTTTTTTTTTTTTTTTTACATCTGGTTAAGGAAATTCTAGTCAAATGTAATTTTTTTACCTAAACAATTCATTTGGTCTGCATAAGTTCCCTTACATGTATTTTGAAAGACAAATTGAAAATGGGTAAATTTTTTTCCATAAATATTTTTAAGAGTATACTTAAGCGTATTTTATAAGTAAGTGACCTCATTAAACATTTTATTTTATTTTATTTTTGAGTCAAGGTTTCATTCTGTTGTCCAGACTAGAGTGCAGTGGCACGATCATGGCTTACCACAGCTTCCATTTCCTGGGCTCAGGCGATCCTTCTGCCTCAGCCTCCCAAATAGCTGGGGCTACAGGCATGCACCACTACACTTGACTAACTTAAAAAAAAAAGAAAATTTTGTAGAGCCAATGTCTCACCTTGTTGCCCAGGCTGGTCTCAAACTCCTGGGCTTAAGCAGTCTTCCTGCCTCAGCCACCCAAAATGAGATTATAGGTGTGAGTTGCCATGCCCAGTCTACATTTTATATATCTCATTGAGCAAGTTTGTGCCAATACATTTGAAAGTAGGCCTAAATTTTTTTTTTAAGCAATGTTCCTTTTTAAAAAATTGGATGCAGTAATTTTAAAGTAGGGAGGGTCTGGGCCTGGTGACTCACACCTATATTCCCAGCACTTTGGGAGGCTGAGATGAGAGGATTGCCTGAGCCCACAGGTTCAAGACCTGCCTGGGTAACTTTGCAAGACCTCATCTCTACAATAAATCAAAAATTTAGCTGGGTGTGGTGGCGCGTGCCTGTAGTCCCAGCTACTTGGAAGGCTGAGGCAGAAGGATCACCTGAGTACAGCAGGTTACGACTGAGGTGACCATGAGCGTGCCACTGCACTTCAGCCTGGGCGACAGAGTGAGACTCAAACTCAAAAAATAAAATAAAAGTACGGAGGAAAAATAAAGTTCCTGAAAAGAGCCAAGGAAGTTATGAAAAAGAAGAAAAGATGGAATTTTCTTGTCATGTACTAAAACATACTATGAAACCACCAAAAAATAAGGACGGATATTCCCAATCTTAAATAAATAAGCCTTGCAATAGCATAGAGTCTGGAAATAGAGTCCAGTACACATTTATTGGTATTTAATGCATGCCATTTCTATTTAGGGAAAAATTCTATTAAATAACTATTTCTGTTTAAAAGTTGGTGTTGGCACAACTGGCATCCACCTGGAAGAAAATTAGTAGATTCTCATCTTCCGCCTTATAAAAAAATAAGTTCATGTGAATGCAGTACTTAAATATTTTTAAAAAGGAAGAAAACTTAATTGTCTTCCAGACAATAGGTAATTATCAACATAATATGAAAACTGTGTATAAGTTGTTATAATTAAAACAACTGGATAAGGAAAATAGACAAAAGATATGGATGGGCAATTCACAGAAGAAGGAATCAAAATAGCTGATACACAAAAAGTTTCTACCTCCTTATTAGCTAGGGAAATTCAAATTAAAATAACAAAAAGCAATTTCTTCTTATCTAATAGATTGGCAAAATATGTTAAAGAATAATATCAATTACTAGAAGACAGGGATGAGGAAAAGGACACTGTCATTAATAGCTAGTGGAAATATAATTGTTACTGCCATTTTGGAAAGCAGGTAATACCCCCATTTGGGAGAATCTATTTAAATTGCAGTAATATCACACAGATGTGTGTATAATTAGTTGCAGCAGTTGTAGAGGCAGGAAAGTAGAACCAAAGTGAATACTAATTAATGATTGAATGGTTCAATAAATAGATATTTTATTATATAGCTACCATAAAGAATGAGTTAATCTATACCTGATACTATGGAGGAGATTTTATAAAAAACACAAATTACAGATAGAATTTCTATATATTTGAATATATTTCATCTGTAATGATATAAATATGAAGAAAGATATGAACAGAAAGGTCCTATCCAATATAGTAGGTTACACAATATGGGGAAGGCATATGTGGGATGAGAATGGGGGGAATGCTGGTAATAGGAGAGGTAGCAATTAGGTGAATATAACTTACTTGTGTGAAGTTATGCATTTGTGTTTGTACATGTGCACTGAGAGACATTTGAAAGGGTAACTACCAAAATAGTAATAATATCATCTCTGGGTGGAAGGATTTCAGATGACTTGCATGTTTGTCCAAATTTTTCTTTAGTGTTTAAATTTTTAAATAATATGAATTGTTGTTATATTCATTACTAAAGCTCTTTTTTCTTGTGGAAGAAATTCTGCTGTCATTGTGCGCTTACCCCAAATATACCCCAAAGTGTAGGTTTATCAGATCTATTTTAAATATTCTCTATATATTTTTACCCATCTTTTCTTATCCTTTTATCTTTCCTCTCTCCCCTATCAGAGTAATGTTTGTGATATAACATTTGCAAAACATCTTGTCTTAAACTTTTGTATATATTTCCCACTTAGGTAAAACATTGATTTTTTTTTTTTCCTTCTCACCATGAACAGTGTGAGCTAACATGTCAGTTAGAGTAGAGAAGTTACCTTTGTAGTGTGAGAGGTGCTACAGTCCATCCCATGTACTGGAGTAGAGGGAACTGGAGGGGGCCAGGAAGAAGGAGCTAGACAGCTCTCCAGATGCTTTTAGTTTAGGTCTTCACATGTGAATTTTCTAAGTGTTTTGAATTCTCAGGACATCCAACCAGCCATATTCAAAATAGACCAAAAGAATTTTCCAGTCCAAATATACCACAGTTTGTGTGTGTGCATCTCTATTTTCACAGAAAGTCAAGAATTAAGTTCTTGAAAACATTTTTTTTCTGTTGCTGGATTTTTATAACAACAACTATATGCTATAATACTGGCACTTCTGAGAAAATAAAGTATTTTAGACAAATTTTAGTTTTTTTGGAAACTGGTCTATGTAACTAATGTCTGATCTTAACCAGTTTTGGTGTTAATCATAAAATATACACCTGTGTTTTTAGATGGTTAGGGTAGTATGTGAAAATGTATGTCTTGGGATGGCATAGGATTGGTAAGTGTAGACAAATCAACTGAAACTATGTGGTGGAGTACTTATAGGTTAATTTTTCTACTGACTGCCAAAATCTTTTAAATTTTCTTATACTCTAGTGGCAAAAAAGTAAGTTGTGTAATGGAATGCCATTATATCCTTCAAAGTAGTACAGAAGATATTAAAGCATAAGTACTTGTTAACTTGTGTTGTACGTTTAAAAAATATGTTTATGTTGCTAAATATTCATATTTCCTTTCCTTTTTTGTGGTAAATCAGATTCGCTCAATTGAAGGCCAATATGGTACACTTCAAGCATATGTGACTCCAAGAATTCAACCAAAAACCTGTCGGGTTCTCCAGTACCAAATCAAACCTCTTTCACTCCATCAAAGAACTCACGTTATTGATCATGACAGGTAGGACAAAGGAAAAGGTAATTTCTTTTTAGGATATTATACAATTCAGATAAATGTGCTTTTTATTTTGTTATTTTTATTTTTCTTATTTTTGAGTTGGGGTCTCATTCTGTTGTCCAGGCTGTAGTGTGGTGGCAGATCATGGCTCACTGCATCCTCGTATCTCCTGGACTCAGGTGATACTTCCTTCTGCCTCAGCCTCCCAAGTAGCTGGGACTATTGGCATGTACCACCATACCCAGCTAATTCTTTTATTATTAATTTTTATTCTTAATTTTTTTTAGAAACGAGATCTCACTATGTTGCTCAGGCTGTTCTTGAACTCCTGGGTTCAAGCAATCCTCTCACCTCGAACTACCAAAGTGCTGGGATTACATGTGTGAACCACTGTGCCTGGCCTTCTTTTCATTTTTGTAGTATAAATTCTGGTAGCTATTTCTACATTTTAAAAATAAAATGGGCCAGCTCTGGTGGCTCACACCTGTAATCCCAGCACTTTGGGGGGATTACTTGAGCCCAGGAGTTTGAGATCAGGCTAGGCAATATAGCTAGAACTTGTCTCTACAAAAAATTAAAAAATTAGCTGGGCATAGTGGTGCATGCCTGTAGTCCCAGCTACTAAAAAAACTGAGGCAGAAGAATCGCCAGAGACCAGGACGTCAAAGCTGAAGTGAGCTGTGATGCCGTCTCTGTACTCCAGCCAGGGTGACAAAGTGAGATCCCAACTCAAAAGAAAACCAGACGTTTTTACATAAATATGTTAAATGGTATGGATTTAATATTTCTAATAAGTGTAAGAGTCTTTTTCTTATTTTAGTGACTGGTTTGAGTTGGAGTTTCCTATCTTTCTCTCATATCACCCTTCGGAGACCATCTCTCTCTTAAACACCTATTGTGAGCAAACACTGTTTAGCATTCAGATGATAGTTCTCTGTGAATAGGACCTTACTATATTAGCCTCAAACATTATATTTCCTTTCTGTTTCTCCTCAGGGAATACTGGTAGAGCAACTGATTATGATGTTGCTTTTATTTCTGACTTCTATTCCAACTTAAGAATCCACCTGCTTTAGTTTTCCAGGACTAGAGAACATGGGCTTAAATGGAAGAGAAGGGAAAGAGATGAACAATTATTGATTACTTTCTCAGTACCATGTATCATGCTAGGTGGTTATGTATTATTTCATTCTTATAGCGACACAGATAATAATGTCTCCATCTTACAATGAAAAATAGAGACTTAAAAAAAAGTAAGTAACTTGCTAATGAAAGGATCAAAGCTGTGAATTGAGGACAAAGCCCTCTTTACATTGTTGCTTGTAATGGAATAAGATGTTAAGCAGAGTATTCCTAAATAAGATTTTTGGGAAACATTAAAGAAAATCGTTTCTTTTTTTTTTTTAGGGTATCTTTCTGCTTAAAAGTCAAGGCTGGTATTCGTGGAGGCAAATTGGGAATCAAGAGGGACTCTGGAGAGATAATTAAATTCCTCTAGATTTTCATTTTTTCATCTGTTAATGAGAGAATAGATCTGGATGATCTCAAAAGTTTTTTCTAGCTTTTAGATTCTTTAATGTTGTATCCTATTAAATTTCCTCTGAACTTTTCATAAATTGCATTTTTCTTAACCCTTTATAATTATTCATTTGATTTAAATACATTTGATTTATTTTACAACTTTTAAAAAATTGTTACTGTAGTCTGTGCTTTTGCAAGATAGAAAGTATGATATTCTATATCTCTGCAAGATAGAAGGTATTATTCTCTAATTTACCCAGTGGTAAACACTAGTAAATTGTATAGCAAGGTTTCAGATTCATGTCTGTTTTACTCAAAAGCCCAGTTCTTTGCCTTCACGTTATAGTAAATAACGTGAAAGGAGATTCTTGTATGTTTTGTAGTTTATGTAGTGGAAATACTAGATGAACTTTAAAGAATGACATCTACTTGAGTAAAACATGCTATTGGGGAAAAAAGACGATTTGCATAGATAACTGAATAGGAAGATACTCAGGACAAGTGCAGGATATAGATGAATGTTCAAATTTTTTTTCATGAAATGAAAATGTTCATTTGTTTCGTATGTAAGATTAATCTGATAAAATTAAATGAGTTCTTTTATATTTGTTTAGCTACTGTTGCAAATTCTGCTTATTAATGTGTATATATAATACTTCCATGTATCCTCACATACAAATGTGTACCTCTGCTATTAAATTACAGACCCATGAATACACTGACTCTAACAGGCCAGTTCAGTTTTGCTGAAATTCACTCCTGGGTAGTTTTTTGCCTGCCTGAAGTTCCTGAAAAACCTCCAGCAGGAGAATGTGTGACATTTTACTTTCAGAATACCTTCCTGGATACACAACTTGAAAGTATCTACAGGCAAGTCAAACTTATTATCTGGTTCATAAGTGTTTTTTATATAAATGTAGCTTCTAAGTTTCCATTTGTTTTAAGGCGGGAATAATTTGCAAATAATAGAATTAAAAACCTATATTGTTCAAGATAATCTATTGAAAAATAAGTAGAATTAATAAGTTTAGAAAAATGATTGAGTAAAGATGAATATGCAAATATCAATGCCTTTCCTAAATTCCCAGCACTAATAATGACCAATTAGAAAATAAACATTACCTCTTCTATTCAACATTGTACTATAAGTCCTAGCCAGAGTAATAGGGAAGAGAAAGTAATAAAAGGTATCCAAATAGGCAAGGAGGAAGTCCAGCTACCTCTGTTCACTGATGACATGATTGTATTCCTAGAATACCCTTAAGACTCCCCCAAGAGGCTTATAGACCTTCAATAAATTTTCAAGATACAAGATCAACAAATAAAAATTGATAGTTTTCTATACACTAATAAAGCTCAAGCTGAGAACCAAATCAAGAGCTCAGACTCATTTACAATAGCCATCCAAAGCACAAGACCTAGGAATACATGTAAACAAGGAGGTGAAAAATCTCTGCAAGGAGAATTAAAAACGTTGATGAAAGAAATTGTAGCAAGACAAGCAATTGGAAAAGAACATCCTATGATCATGGATCAGAAGAATCAGTATCTCCCAAAGCAATCTACAGATTCAATGCAATCCCTATCAAAAAATCAACATTATTTTTCACAGAACTAGAGAAAGAAAATCCTAAGGTTTATATGGAACCAAAAAAGCCTGAATAGCCATAGCAATCCCGAGTAAAAAGAACAAGTGCAGAGGCATCACACAGCCTGACTTCAAGTTATACTACAAAGCTATAGTAACTTAAACAGTATGGTACTGGTATGAAAACATATAGATAGATGGAACAGAATAAAGAACTCAGAAATATAACCACATACTTACAACCAACTGATCTTTGTCAAAGTCAGCAAAAATATACAATGGAAAAAAAGGCCAGCCTGTTCAATGAATGATGCTGGGACAACTGACCATCCACATGCAGAAGAATTGTACTGAACCCCTGCCTCTCATTATATACAAAAATTAACTCAAGATGGATTAAATAATTAAACATAAGACCTGAAACTGTTAAAATACTAGAAGAAAACCTAGGAAAAACTCTTCTTGACATTGGCCTAGGCAAAGAAGAATTAAGATGAAGACCCCAAAAGCCAATAAGACAAAAACAAAATTAGACAAATGAGACTTCAACTAAAAGGTTTCTGAACAGCAAAAGAAATAACAAGAGTGAACTGAAAACCTATGAAATGGGAGAAAATCCAAACAAAGGATAATATCTAAAATCTACAAGGAACTCAAATAACTCAACATGAAATAAACAACCCCATCAAAAAGTGGGCAAAGGATGTGAATCCATACTTCTCAAAGGACACACAAGTGACCAACAAATATATGAAAAAATGCTCAATATCACTAATCATCAAAGAAATGCAGATTAAAACCATAATTAGCTATCTTATAACAGTTATTATTAAATGGCTATTATTAAAACATCAAAGAACAACAGATTGGATAAGGATAAAAGGAAACACTCATGCATTTTTGGTGGGATTGTAAACTAGTTTAACCACTGTAGAAAACAGTATGGAGATTTCTCAAAGAACGAAAAATAGAACTACCATCTGATCCAGCAATCCCAATACTGGGTATCAGCACAAAGGAAATAAATCATTATATTAAAAAGATACCTGTACTTGTATGTTCATTGCATATTCACAATAGCGAAGTCATGAAACCAACCTAAGTGCCTGTCAGGGATTGGATGAAGCAAACGTGGCATATATGCACCATGAAATACTATGCAGCCATAAAAAAGAACAAAATCCTGGCCCTTGCAGCAACATGAATGGAGCTGGAGAATATCATCCTAAGTGAATGAACTCAGAAACAGAATACCAAACACCACATGTTCTCACAAAGGGAAACCTCAAAAAAACTTCATTGTCACTTCTTACTAATCTCCCATGATTTTTCTCAATTTCTTCTAGGTGAGTGTTCTAGGAACCTGTCGGCATCAGTGTTCTAGCTAGTGTTGTTGTGAGAGGCAGCATTTGGCTTCAGTGAATATTTTTTGGAGATTCTTTCATTGTATTTGCCCATATCATGATGGGTGAGTTATGAGTGCACCTGCCCACACCACGCTGAGTGTTCAGCAGTTCTTGACCAAAAGCAGCATGACCCCCGTGCTCCATCCTTGTTATTCACCTGATCTCACCCTGAGTGATGTTTCTTTTCCTCCTGGGAGAAAAGCATCCTCAAAGGGAAATGTTTTCCAGTGTGGAGGAGGTGAAACAAAATATGGCAGAAGCATATGGCAGAATTGACAAGTTCAAAAACTTTTGAGCAGTGGAAAAAGTGTCTCCATAGGCATATTGCATCAAAAGGAAGAGTACCTTGAAGGTGACTGAAGTTTAAACATATAAGAATAAATACACACACAAAAGAATAAATGCACAATGTTTAATAAAAACTGGGTGTTTTTGATTTCCACTCTCATATGAATGGGAGCTAAATGGTCATAAGGATGGAATTAATGGGCACTGGGGACACTAAACGGGGGAATATGGGGAGGGGAGTCAGAATTCAGAAGTTTTACCTATTAGACACAATGTTCACTATCTGGGGAATGGGTCACCTGAAGTCCAGTCCCCACCGGTACGCAATATGGCCATATAACAAGCATGTACTTGTAATGCCTGCATCTAAAAAAATAAATAATTTAAAAAGACTCTTTAGCAATGGCAGTAACAAAATAGCCACATAAAATCTGTAGGAATATTCTTCACTAGAAATATGCAGAACTTACATAAAGAGAACTATGAAATTGTATTGACATAAAAGCCTTGATATATTCTATAAGTCATTAATATGAAGACACTGTAAAAGATGGCAGTTCTACCCATATTGATTTGAACATTTATCCTAATTCCAATACAAATTCCAGTTGAATTTCTTTATGTAAAAGTATAAAATAGCCTGGAACTTCTGGGCTTAGAACATGCAGACTTTTTGAAGCTATCCTGTTGTGGAAGAAATTATTTATATATATATATATATATATATATATATATTTTTTTTTTTTTTTTTTTTTTTTTTAAGTATAGTTTTTTAGATTCAGTACACATGTATGTTTGTTACATGGATGTATTGTGGGGATTGAGTCACAGGTGGCTTCTTTTTTTTTTTTTTGAGGCAGGATCTCACTCTGTTGCCTAGGCTGGAGTGCAGTGGCATGATCACAGCTCACTGCAGCCTCAGCCTCTTGGATTCCAGCAGTCCTCCCATCTCAACCTCCTGCGTAGCTGGGACTTCAACTGCATACCACCACACCTAGCTAATTTTTTTATTTTTTGTAGAGATGAGGTCTCACTATGTTGCCCATGCTGGTCCTGAACTCCTGAGCCATCCTCCTGCCACAACCTTCCAGTGTGTTTATATTACAGTTTGAACCTGCACGCTTGGCCTCTTTTAAATTCTTTTTTTTTTTTTTTTTTTTTTTTTTTTTATTTGAGGCAGAGTCTCACTTTGTTTCCTAGGCTGGAATGCAGTGACATGATCACAGCTCATCGCAGCCTTGACCTCCCAGGCTCAGGAGATCCTTCTGCCTCAGCCTTCTGGGATTATAGGCGTGTGATACCATGCCCAGTTTTTGTTTGTTTTTTTTTTTTTTAGAGACAAGGTCTTGATGTGTTTCTTTGACTGGTCTTGAATTTCTGGGCTTAAGCAGTCATCTGCCTCAGCCTCCCTAAATGCTGAGATTACTGGCATGAGCTGCCACACCCAGCCTCTTGTACATTCCTAACCTTCTAGTTGTATTCCCGTCCCCTTCATTGTCACTTCTTACTAATCTCCCATGATTTTTCTCAATTTCTTAATACAGTAGAGACTACATTTTTCCTTCTCATTTTTACCTGTCTCTGAATATGAAATAGCCCACTTCTTGGGCAAGGCTAATTAATTTCTTTACATCTGCTGTTTGAGGTTGGACCCTCCTGCTTCTTCAGGATCAGAGTCTTTGCATTCTCATTCTTTTTCACATCTGTAAATTGTTTTTGTTTGTGATTTCTTCCCTTTGTGGTGTTTGACAGAGTGAGCTCCTTATTCTTTCTGTGCCTCTGCCTCTGCAGGATTCTTTCCCTAGGCAGATAATTAAGGTATTCTCCCTCCTGCTCCCTAGTTGAGACTTTACCATGCTAAATTCTAGAAATAGCAGTGAACATGTAATTTCATCTCAGAATTTAGCCTTTTGGGACCAAGAACTATTCAGAAACCTGACTGGTTTTAACATCAGTTCTATGGAGATTTATCACGGTACCCTCCAAGGAAGCTTATCTGTGTCTAACCTGTAGTGATCATGCTTGTTTTGAAGTACCACGGTGAACTTCACACATTAATCATAGCAGACAATTCAACATACCCTTAGCATGCTATACTTTTATAATAGCATATCGTTGCTCTTTACCATTGTGTCTTTAAATATTTTTCTTTAACAGTCAAAACTGTATCCTTTAAGGTCCAACCTAATAACTGTATCTTTGAAGGCTTCCCTGATTCTCTTCTGGTCCCATAGTGTTTTATTCTTCCCTGTCTTTGGTACTGTTATTTGTTTAAAGTGTATAATAATTTTTATGTAAGCTTTTCTCTTTTAAGTTAGACTGACTTTCTTGGGCAGTCTATTTTTCACTATCTTTGTACATCCTCCACCTGAACATAGATTTGCACATAGTAAGTGCTCAACCAGTGTTTTTCAGGTACCTGAGTAAAATACTTGTGATAGAGGTAGTATAGAAGTGTGTGCTTTGGAGGCAGACGTACTTAGTTTGAATCTTGGCTCTGTGACTTACCAGCTATGTGACCTCAGCTGGTTACTTAACTCTCAGAGGTCCTTTTTCTTATCTGAAGAATGCAAATAATAGCACTTATTTCATCATTGTTGTGATGATTAAAAGAAGCTAAACCCTGTGAGTCATTTCATAGTGCCTAGCACTGTGTAAATGTATACTAAATACTATCTATTAAGATTAAAGACTAGTGGAAATGTTATGATTTCTAAAACTCTTGGAATAGAAGTTGTAAGGGTGTATTGTTTATTGTTCTAGAAAAAACAATTAGCATTTATGTGCAGCTAGTCAATATAAATGTGTGTGTGTGTGTGTGTGTGTGTGTGTGTGTGTGTGTGTGTGAAAACCAAAAACAACATTGAATATACTAAAGATGGTATATATTAATTAGGAAGCTTGGTCATTACAAAAAGGAACCAAATGCAGGCAGCCTTAGCCAAATAAAAGGAATGTATTGGTTCACATAACTTGAAAGTCTAGCAGTAATCTGCCTCAGGCACAAGTGGGTCAGTGGCCTAACTGATGTTATCCCTTTCCATTGCTCAATTCTGCTTTTGTCTTCTCTTGTCTTTACCATGGTTGCCACCAGCAGTTCCTGGAATCCAGCCTTAAGTCTTTTCAGCCACCATAGAACTTCTCTTTCCTACCAGTTCCAGTAAAAGTCCCAGGATTGAGTATCACTGTCAAGCTGTGAATCACTGTAGTCGGGGCAAGGGATGTAATGCTAAGTGCTTCCTTCCATTTCCTGAAGTCCCAGAAATGGATTGAGGCCATTGCCACTAAAATTGTATGGCCTGAGAAGAGGAAGAGAGAGAGGAGGCGCTCCCTAAGGGAAATAAGGGTTCTGTAGCATACACAGTGGCAAGGGGTGTTGGGGCGTAAAAACAGCAGCTGCCACTCAGGTTGGATATCAGATTTATTTTAAGGAAGAAGTACATAGTCATGCTGTAGTTTGTGTGGTTACATCAAATAAAAGCATACTTATATGTAAACAAGCAATAGTAAATGCATTTTATAGAAAAGAGGTTAGCTATTGGAAATACTGTTAGTGAAAATGAAGAAAAGGTTGTTTTAAATGAAATACTTACGTAGATTGTAGTAGCCTTAGGAGGCTTATATCCAGCATCTTTAGTTTTATGAGTGTGTTCAGAAGCTGAATTAATATAATAATACAGGATTATATGTTTAAATATACTTTATATTAATAATATATGTACACAGAGAAATCCAACACTCATAAATACTAGTGATAAAATATTTCCTTGACTATTTCCTTCTATAACTCTTCTTTTAAAAAAAAATATTTATAGAAAAGGAGAAGGAGTTTTTAAATCAGACAACATTTCTACTATATCCATCCTAAAAGATGTGCTTTCCAAAGAAGCTACAAAAAGGAAAATTAGCCTCAACATATCCTACGGTAATTTTTTTTCTTCCTGCCCTGCTCTCCTATCCTGCAGTAATTAATAATTCTGATTTTTGTTTTGTGTTGTTGTTAATAATAGTGCTTCTGATTAAAGTGATTTACCTGATTGTCCCTGGTTAACCTCTTCTAGAGATAAATGAAGTATCAGTCAAACACACTTTACAACTAATCCACCCAAAGCTGGAGTACCAGTTGCTTTTGGCTAAGAAAGTGCAATTAATTGATGCTTTAAAAGTGAGTATGTGTCATGGACTCATGAGCATTATTTTAAGTAATGGAATTTCTAAAAGCATGAATACTTTAATGTTACTCTTGATTTAATTTTGAATGTTAAGGTTTTTCTGTTTTTAATTTAAATAAGGAATTGCAGGTTCAGGAGGGAAGTACAGACTTTCTCATACCAGAATATCGCTGTATTCTAGAAGAGGCAGATCACCTGCAGGAAGAATACAAAAAGCAACCTGCGCATCTTGAAAGACTCTATGGTTAGTGGACTGTTCTAGAATATCTTGCTGTATTTCTTTTCAAGTGGCTGTTTGCCAAAGATCATGTGAGAGAAGCTGGGCAGTAAAGAGACAAAGATTTCAGCATTCACAAACCAGTGACAACCAGTTCATTGCACAAAACATTTCTGTATTTTGTCAAATTAGTCTTTTATTTTTTGTAGCAACAGAGTGGCTATGTTGCCCAGGCTGGTCTGGAACTCCTGACCTCAAGCAATCCTGCCAACTTTGGTCTCCCAAAGTGCTGGCATTACAGATGTGTACCACTTTATCTGACTTATCAAACTAGTGTTAATATTTAATAATTTTACTTGATAAAGTACAAGTAGAAATTAAGAAGTAAAGTAAGTATACTGTGAAGAATTAATCTATATCTATGAAGAATATAACTCATGAAGCATTAGAATTTAGACTACATTTCATATGAATAATTTTCAGATTTTGTTGATACTGTTAAATATAAAAATGCAGCATTTTTTATTTTTCAGGTGAAATGTAATAAAAGATATACAGTATATGTACTATGTCCTTTTGCAGTTAAAAACTTGCTTTGGGGTTGAAAAGCTGGGTGTTTCATAAATTGTATTGAAAGAAAGAGTGAGAGAGAGATGAGAGGAGGGAAAGAGGGAGGAAAGAAGGAAGGAACAGCTTAAAACCAATTTTGTTTGCAGTCTTTACATAACACCTATTGTGCATAGCATACTATTTCTACCATCTTCATAATCAGGTAGAAGAATAATCCTACTTCATTTTTTATATTCCTTTTTTTTTTTAGTTTGGAAAATATAGTTTATTTAGAAAGTAAATTGGAGAGAGAGAGAGAGGAGATTCACCTCCTCAAGGTAGGGGAGGGGCCAAAGCCAGTAACACGGCAGCCATAGGCCAAAGAGCCATGTGGACACACCAGAGTTTAACAAAGTAGTGGCCCATTTTTTTATATTCTTTACCTGAAGCCTGAGACTGTAGAATTTGTTGTCACATAGCTAGTTTATGGTAAAGCCTACATTAGAATCTTCTTACGCCAAAATGCATGCTTTTTACAGTATGCCAAGTCTTCCATAGTCACTGTAGAATCAGTCAATTCATGTCATCAGTTACATTGATCCTTAAGCCTGTCTACTGGATTGTGATTACATATACAGAGACTTTCTCACAAACTGTAACAATATCTAATATCTTAATATTTACTCTATAGCAAGCATGGACTCTCTTCTATCCTTTTATCAACTTATGATGTTGGTGGTGCAGATCCACATCTCTTATCACTGATTCCAAAATCCAGACAGCTTTGAAAACCAAAGCTTTTCTTCACCTGGACAGTAACTACTTATGTACCTAATCCTGAATTGTACCCCACATCTTTAAAATAAAATAAATTTTTTTAAAAACTGAGAACATCTGAAAAATGGGACAATAATTTAATAAATAATTCAGTATCAGTTAAAAAAAAAAAAAAAAGTAAACCAAAACTTTTTTTCTTAAATCACTTGGCAGCAAATTCTTGACTTAATAACAAAATCTGACTTAACCTGACATGAAATTATTTATAATTTTTGCATTTCATGTATTGCAAATATTCATCCACATACTCTGTTGCAGAAATATTACTATGTTTTGTTTTGGGATGCTGCCACTCAGTCCCCTCCAATTAATACCATACATAGAGACCATGCATGGTGGCTCATGCCTATAATCTCAGCACTTTGGGAGGCCGAGGTGAGAGGATTGCCTGAGCCCATGGGTTCGAGACCAACCTGGGCAACTTGGCAATACCTCGTTTCTACAATAAATCAAAAATTAGCCAGGCGTGGTGGCACGGCCTGTTGTTCTAGTTACTTGGAAGGCTGAGGCAGAAGGATCGCCTGAGCCCAGCAGGTTGAGGCTGTGGTGTCAGTGAGTGTGCTACTACGCTCCAGCCTGGGTGTCAGAGTGAGACTCCAACTCAAAAAAAAAAAAAAATACCATACATAGTATATTCCTTTTATTATCTTCCTAAAATAGGAAAATGTTTGAGATACATCTTGCATCGATGGTTTTGAATAAAGACTGGACAGCTTGAATTATTCCTGTTGTAGATATGAGAAAACTCAACAGTGAAATAATTTGCCCAGATCTTTGAACCCAGGAGTATTTGCCTTCATGTCTGATCCCAAGAATGACCAGCATATAGGTTGGAATATTTTAATTCAGAAAAAGCTGTTAAGAATAGAATCTACCTATATTGCATGAAAATGATTTGTGGCTGGGCTTGGTGGCTCAGCCTGTAATCCCAGCACTTTGAGAGACCAAGGCGAGTGGATTGCCTGAGGCTGTGTGTTTGAGACCCACCTGGGCAACTTGGCGAGACCTCGTCTCTACAATAAACCCCCCAAAAATTAGCCAGACATGGTAGCATGCACCTGTAGTTCTGGCTACTTGGAAGGCTGAGGTGGAAGGATTGCCAGAGCTTAGCAAGTAGAGGCTGCGGTGGCCTGGAGTGTGCCACTGCATTCCAGTCTGGGCGACAGAGTGAGACTCCAACTCAAAAAAAAAAAAAAAAAAAATGATTTGCTTGGTGGAAAAAATAAACCACTTATTGTTATGGCATATATACTGAAAGCAGTTCAAAAATGGCCAGCAATTGATTATCTGAATTAATAGCTTGTAACCAGTTATTAATAGTGTTGTTAGCTGAATGATTTATATCTTAAAACTTGCTTTAAAATCACCCCCAAAATGATTTTATTCCTTAAAAGCATCAACCCTTTTAGGTTTATGTATGTTAAATAATGGAATTACAGGTGCTTAAAAATATATTATCAAGCAGTTATTCACATTCATGAAATACTATGTCATTAAATAGAACTAATCAATGACAGAAAATTAACATTTTTCTTTATAGGCATGATCACAGATCTTTTCATTGATAAGTTTAAGTTCAAAGGCACCAATGTAAAAACTAAAGTTCCTCTTCTTCTGGAGATTCTGGGCAGTTATGATCAAAATGCACTGATTGCTTTCTTTGATGCAGCATGAAATATAAGCAAGGTAAAGTACTGAAGAAACGGTCTGCTTAAGTGAAAAGTGTTACAGCAATGACAAGCTAACTGTGCACATACTTTTTCATACTTTTATTTAATGTCAGAAAGCAGTGCTTAATTATATTCCATTGTATTTATTAGTCATGTGCAAGCCTTGTATATAAATATAAAAACATGTTAAAGGTACATGTAATTAAGAGAGTTTTCTTTTAATAAGGCGTATAGTTTTTACCACATTTAAACAATGTTCATTCTGAATAGAACATGTATCTCGGTCACTAGAATTTCGTTGTTTTTTTGTTGACTGCCACAGTTTGGGGACAAATAGATACAAATTAGTGACTATTTGAATATCTTGTAATCCATTACTATTTGTTATATATATGTATAATCAACAGTAGTTCAAAGTTACATCTTAAGTTAATAGCATCTTTACTAGGAAAAAAAAGAGAAGACAATTTCTGTCTACTGTGAGTAAACACCTAAATGGTAAGATGATCTAGTCTGCCACCGATAGTCTGTATTACTATGTGAGCAGCGTGTTAAATGAGTTAAGCACATTATTTAATGCTAACTGTGTGACGTGTAAATATTATTACTCCCAATTAACAGATAAGGAAACAGAGTCAGAGATACTGAAAACTTGGCCCCGATTTTAGACGCTGGGGGGAAAGTAGCTAACTAGAGGTCCCAGAGCTGGAGGCGGGCGGGGGGGCGACCCACTGGTAGTTGCTTAAGTTTAGTTCCGTTTGTCCTGAAAGGCTTAGCGGCAGCCCGGACCCCGACCCCAGGGTCCACCTTGCGCCTCAGTTAAAGTCAGCAGAACTCGGGCTCCGCGTTCCCACCCCTTCGCCCGCGCAGGCGTCTTTCCTCCCGCCCTAGCTCGCCGTTTCCCAGCCCCGCCCCGTTCGTTTCGTTCACTCGCCTGCGACCCTGTCGCCCCGAGTGACGTCGCGGCTGCGGCTGCGCTCATTGGCCCATTTCAATAGTCGCGGGATACTTGAACTGCACGAACAGCCGCCGCTCCGGCGGGCTGCTGGCTGCTTCTCGGGCGTCTTGGGGCCGCCTCGCCGGGCATCGCATTCCTGCAACTTTTGTAACCTCAGTTCTCCGTGGTCCCGAGCCGGGCAAGCGGGCGGCTGCGACCGGAGTGTCTTCGCCCGGGCCGGCGCGACCGGTCGGCGGGGCAGAGTACACGGCTGCTTGGCGCCGCAGGCTGATCCCGCGCCCGCCCCCGGGAGAAGTGATGTTGGGCAGCTCGGTGCCGGGGCCTGGCGCCCGCGAGGCGGGTTCCGCGCTCACTCTGCAGCAGAAGACGCTCCAAGAAGACCAGGAGAACATCAACCCGGAGAAGGCAGCGCCCGCCCAGCAGCCGCGGACCCGGGCCGCGCTGGCAGCCCTGAAGGCCGGGAACCCGCGGGGTCCAGTGCTGCAGCAGAGGCCCAAGACGCGACGGGTAAAGGGATGCGAGATAGCTGAAGGAGGACGGGCTGGGCGGGAGTTGGGCAAGGGCTTAGCATGTCGAGGTGAGTGACGAGAACGCATCCCCGGGCTTTGGGGGGAGGGGTAGGACGTGGCTGGCTTCCACCTGGTGCTGGTGTGTGGCATGCCACAGTACGAGCTTCCATTCTGAGCATTACGAGCCCTGCCAACACTGGGCCTGTTCTGCCTGTCCTCTCTATTGAGGGTATCTTCCTATATATAATGGAGTCAAACCAAGCCCCAAAACGTGTTCTCTGTCCAGCTCTTCGCCTTTCTTTCCATTTTTAAGCCTGAAGCGCTGCTCTAGAACCCCTCTTCACTATCTGGTTAAGAGATTACCTCTACTTTAGGAAAGGGTATAAAAGCACTTTGCTTTTGGTAAATTCCGCCATTTTAGCCGGATTTGCTCTCGCTCCACCCTGGGCCGAAAGTGGTTAACCAACATTTTTGCCATCTGTTTCCTAAACTTGTGATCTATTGGCCTGCCACTCTACTCTTCTTGTGGCATTGATTAGTTTTGCATACTTCCACTTAATATTTATTCTTTTTATAGCCTTTGTGGGAATGTCTGTGGCAAATTGGAACATCTCTTCTCTTTTTGACTCTTTAACTATTCTTTTCCTGGACTTGGCCTCAGAAAGTTTAATTTCCTGATGGAGATTTTGGGAGAAAAAGCAAAAGCTGAGACTTATAAGGAAAAGAAGGCAAAACTCTATTTAATAATTCAAAGCCAGTTATTAATTTCTTTTTTAGGTTGCACCTCTTAAGGATCTTCCTATAAATGATGAGCATGTCACTGTTCCTCCTTGGAAAGCAATCAGTAAGCAACCTGCATTCACCATTCATGTGGATGAAGCAGAAGAAACTCAAAAGAGGCCAGCTGAGTCCCAAAACACAGAGCATGAAGATGTTCTGGCTTTCAATTCAGCTATTGCTTTACCTGGACCAAGACAACCATTGGTACCTCTTGATTATCCAATGGATGGTAGTTTTGGTAAGTTTTAAAATCTGTGTCGGATTATGGTAATTATAACTATTGGATTGGATTAATGATATTTTGCATTTTAAAACGTCTTACCTCATCATTATGACAACAGCGAGTTAGATTTAGTGTATCATGGTTTAGAAAGGATGTGACATATCTCAGATCTCACAGCTAACACTTCACCTAATGACCTACAGGAGGATTCTAATACAGTGCTTCTGTGGGTATACTACCACTCACACCAATTTAATGAGATTTTGGATTCTTATTTTGATCTGATCCCATAAATGTTTTCTTGAGAATAGATTTCAGTTGTATTTATAAGAACTGCTTATAGTGGTACACTTGAGAGTGCTATTTGAGGATGCAGTCTTAAATATTGTGAGATCTAACATCTCTTCCAGGTTTACAACTTTGTTTCTATAAAGCCAGTCTGAGTGATCATCTGACACCAGAAAATGACACTCCTGCTGCAAGTTGTACCATGGTTGTTTGCAGTTATCCATACTAAAATAGAGTGGCTGTTGTGAACAGCTCTGCCTACAGTTTGTGCTGTTTCTTTACCACAGGGCTATTGAGTCCTGGACAGCTCACTAAATCCAAGTTCATTTTAGCCTTGTTGATGGGGGTGGGGAGGGGAGAAGAGTAAAGTCTTTTTAAAAATCATAATTTGAGCCGGGCTCGGTGGCTCAATCTGTAATCCGCGCTTTGGGAGGCTGAGGTGAGTGGGTTGCCTGAGCCCGCGGGTTTGAGACCCGCCTGGGCAACTTGTCGAGACCTCATCTCTACGATAAATCAAAAAAACTAGCCGGGTCTGGTAGCGCGCGCCTGTAGTTCCAGCTACTTGGAAGGCTGAGGCGGAAGGATCGCCGGAGCCCAGCAGGTCAAGGCTGCGGTGGCCGGGAGCGGCCACTGTACTCCAGTATGGGTGACAGAGTGAGACTCCAACTCAAAAAAAAAAAATCATGATTTGTATGATTTTATTCAAATTTTGCAACAAATATTTAACTTCAAGGTGATCTTTGAACTGCAAAGAATAATGGTTTATATTCTTTGCCTCAAAAGATTTATAATACAAGAAGCGAGTCACTTATTGATTATAGTGATAATCTGTTTAAACTGCCCTTAACAGACCTAATTTCCTTATTAACGTTTATTCATGCGAGCCATTTAACTGATTCCAGTTACTGCCTAATTGTGCTTTGACTGTGTCAGTTGACTATACAATTTCTTTTAGGGTAAATCTTAGATATTATCTCAAAGTTTGGATTTTAAGTTCTCTCTCCTAACAGAACAACCATA
The DNA here is from genome assembly GCA_963574415.1 of Tarsius wallacei. Classification (NCBI taxonomy): domain Eukaryota; kingdom Metazoa; phylum Chordata; class Mammalia; order Primates; family Tarsiidae; genus Tarsius; species Tarsius wallacei. The sequence goes on along the minus strand of CAUYQG010072637.1, from coordinate 25,789 downwards.
CCGTCTGCTCCTTTTTCTTGTGGAAGATGAATATTTTAAGATAATACCTGATTCTTGTTTTCCTGTTAGTGGCCTATCAGTATTTTTTTCTCATTAATTAAAATCATTCCAAAGCTATGTGCACAGAGAGATCCCAAAACCATATGTATTTTGTCATTAGAAACCCATTTAGTTGAATGAAAAAAATGCTTGGTAGTATTAGATTTCCTTACAAGGGCAGTCAATTTTAGCTATTAAACTAAATAGAAAATTAAACAATTTAATCATGTCTTTTGAATTGTTCCAGAGTCACCACATACTATGGACATGTCAATTGTATTAGAAGAGGAAAAGTTAGTAAATGTTAATGAAGTGCCAGACTACCATGAGGATATTCACACATATCTTAGGGAAATGGAGGTAAGTCTCTCTGAATTCAGTTTGCATGATGTATTCGTTAAATGTGGCTAAATGAAATCAAGAGGATAATGTTTTTTAACTAGTGAATTATTCTAATGCTATACTTAAGTTTATAGCACGTAGCATCTTTATTAATGATCAGTAATCTAATTGTAATTTTAACACTACTAAATAACTTAATCTACAGGTTAAATGTAAACCTAAAGTGGGTTACATGAAGAAACAGCCAGACATCACTAACAGTATGAGGGCTATCCTCGTGGACTGGTTAGTTGAAGTAGGAGAAGAGTATAAACTACAGAATGAAACCCTGCATTTGGCTGTGAACTACATTGATAGGTTCCTTTCTTCCATGTCTGTATTGAGAGGAAAGCTTCAGCTTGTGGGCACTGCTGCTATGCTATTAGCCTCGTAAGTCTACCTTGGTTTGTTTGAGTAAATGATCACTACCTTTTTATGTAGGGAAGAAATTGTGACTTTATAATTTAATTGTGACATTTTAATATATTATACCAGGCAGATAGTCAGTGATTTACTTTAGGGATGGCAGTGTGGGGGATGGGGGAGGAGGGGATGTTCTAATCTGGAACTTTAACTGATCTGGACTCCAGGCTCCAGGGTACCTTAAATGAACATGCGGACTGGCTACTCTTTAGTACACTAGGACTAGATTACGACTTTTAAAAGCGTATTCCTCCAATAAAGTGTTTTCTGGCATATAAGCAGTGTCTTCTCTCCATCAAGACATGAAAACTATATTTATTTGTTTTTTTTAAGTTGGAATCTTACTCTGTGGCCCAGGCCAGAGTGCAGTGGCAAGCTCGTGGCCACCACAGCCTCAACCTGCTAGGCTCAGGCTATCCTTCTACCTCAGCCTTCCAAGTAGCTGGAACCACAGATACATCCCACCGTGCCTGGCTAATTTTTTTATTTCTTATAGAGACGAAGTCTCGCCAAGTTGCACAGGCTGGTCTCGAATCCTTGGGGCTCAGGTAAATACCTCTCACCTGCCTCCCAGAGTGCTGGGATTGTAGGCATGAGCTGCTGCACCTAGCCTTGAAAATTTAATTTAAAAGTGAAAACATAAAACGTTTATTTTCCTCAGACTTGTATTTCCTAAATTTTCAGCTACTTGGTGAACTACTTGGGAAATATCAAGCCTTTCATATATTTCCTTTGACTGCACTAGGAGAAATGTCTCAGAAGTCCTTTATTGACTGATTTTATTTTATTATTGTTTCTGTTTTTGTTTTTTGGTTTTTTTTGAGTTGGAGTCTCACTCAGTCACCCAGACTAGAGTGCAGTGGCACGTTCCCGGCCTCTGCAACTTTGACCTGCCGGGCTCCGGCCATCCTTCTGCCTCAGCCTTGCAAGTAGCCGGAACTACAGGCGTACACTACCACGCCTGGCTAATTTTTTTTATTTATTTATTGTAGGGACGAGGTCTCGCCAAGTTGCCCAAGGCAGGTCTTGAACCTGCAGACTTAGGCAATCTACTCGCCTCGGCCTCCCAAAGTGCTGGGATTACAGGCTGAGCCACTGAGCCCGGCCTCTATTGATTGATTTTAATTAGCAGTTAACTACCCAGTCTCTACTAGAAATGATGTTGAGGTATCAGTGGAAATGTAGTTGGTGGTGAGTGTGGGTTTTGGATTCATTCCATATATTCTGCTAATGGGATTTCAAAATTAGGATCAGGATGCTTGCTTCATAATTTTTAAGACTGATTGTTTAAAACTTTTTTCATTGTAGAAAGTTTGAGGAAATATACCCCCCAGAAGTAGCAGAGTTTGTGTACATTACAGATGATACCTATACCAAGAAACAAGTTCTGAGAATGGAGCACCTGGTTTTGAAAGTCCTTACTTTTGACTTAGCTGCACCAACAGTCAATCAGTTTCTTACCCAATATTTTCTGCATCAACAGCCTGCAAACTGTAAAGTTGAAAGTTTGGCGATGGTAAGTTAACTTTGATTTTGTTGGAGATTCTTAGCCCTAGTTTCACTGTACTGCACTGGTCAAGAAATTTAGTATTCTATGGAAAGATTAATGCCACAGCATGGAAGAATGCCTACCGCTGGCAAAAGATCATACACATCAGGAAAGCACTAGGAATGGTCATGTGAGAATGAAGTGTTGGGAGGAGGTAGTCAGAAGAGTTGTTTTTAAAAAGTTGCAAGGGAAGAATACAGGATGAGAATGGAGCAAAACACTAAAATAGAGGATATGCTTAAAGATGAGGCTGTGGAGTATTTTTTCTACATTTGCTATGAGCCAATATTAAAGATAGGGAAAAAATAGATCAGAAGGCAAGGGTTTCAGGTTTGCATTCTAAAACTCGTGTGATCATGAAGTATTCCTCATTCTAGTTTTTGGGAGAATTAAGTCTAATCGATGCTGACCCATACCTGAAGTATCTGCCATCAGTCATTGCTGGAGCAGCCTTTCATTTAGCACTCTACACAGTCACGGGACAGAGCTGGGTATGTATCATGCTGTCATCATGTCCACCTTGTGACTGAATTGCTTGCCAGATCAGTCAGATAATTGTCCTGTGGAACTGATGGTTGTCTAGATGTTCTCACTTGGAAAAACTGCTCAAGTATATACAGTTGGCCCTTGAACAACGCAGGCTTGAATTGCATACCAGTCCACTCATACATGGAATTTTTTTCAACCAAATGTGGGTCAAAATGCAGTATTTGAGTGGTGCAAAACCTGGGTATACAGAGAGCCAACTGAAGGACTTGAGTATGTACAGATTTGTGTACTGTGGGGAGAGGTCCTGGAACCAGCCCCCCATCTGTACTGAGGGATAACTGTACTGTGTACGGCTTGGTATCTGCTAGGTGGAAAGCTTAGTTGCAACTTGGAAAGATGTGCTTAAAGAACCTGGGCCATCTGACCTGGTGCTGGCAGGGAGAGTAAAAACGTAGTCAGCATAAATGCCATGGAATAGTGGCCTGAGAAAACTACACCTGTTAGCTGGAGTTGTTAACAACTAGTGGTGCAATTTAACAGAACTCAGGCTTAATGCTAGCTATTAACTGTGTAGTGTCCGTTACTAAAAACAAAACTTAGGGGTTCTCTGTGCCCTTCTCTATAGCCTGAATCATTAGTACAGAAGACTGGATATACCCTGGAAAGCCTGAAGCCTTGTCTCACGGACCTTCACCAGACCTACCTCAAAGCACCACAGCATGCACAACAGTCAATAAGAGAAAAGTACAAAAACTCAAAGTAAGAGTTAACTTGGATAGATATGGAAGCAGCTTGCTTTTCCAGGCTATGGTTCAGAGATCATTGATTTTAACCTTTATTAAGGATTCACGAATCCGCTGCTGCCTTCTTGAGCAGCTGTCTCGTCCCAAGGCATGTGTTTGGAAGTTGTAGTAATGCTTTCTGCCCTGCATCTGGGGGCAGAGGCGGGGAGGGGGGGCATGCATGTTTTGGAGACCAATGTTTCCAAAACCATTAACAGATAGAAATAGTATTTTTAAGTTTCCGGCTAATGCATTCCATTACCTCCTTTACCCAATGAATGTACTAAAGTGTTTTTTTTTCTTACAGGTATCATGGTGTTTCTCTCCTCAACCCACCAGAGACACTAAGTCTGTAACAGTGAAAGACTGCCTTTGTCTTCCAAGATGTAAATCACTCCAAGTATATGATGTACAGTTTTTAGTATTAATTTTGCAATCATTTCTGGTTTTTTTTTTTTGAGTTGGAGTCTCTGTCACCCAGACTGGAGCGCAGTGGCCGCTCCTGGCCACTGCAGCCTCAACCTGCTGGGCTCCGGCGATCCTTCCACCTCAGCCTTCCAAGTAGCCGGAACTGCAGGCGGATGCTACCACACCCAGCTAATTTTTTTGATTTATTGTAGAGATGAGGTCTCGCCAAGTTGCCCAGGTGGGTCTCGAACCTGCAGGCTCAGGCAATCCACTCACCTCAGCCTCTCAAAGCGTAGGATTACAGGCTGAGCCACCAAGCCCAGCTGCAGTCATTTCTGAATACAAGTTATGGCCAAGTACAAATTATGGTATCTATTACTTTTTAAATGGTTTTAATTTGTATATCTTTTGTACATGTATCTACCTTAGATATTTGGCTAATTTTAAGTGGTTAAAGTATTAATGATGCCAACTGTCAGGATGATAAGAATCAATAAAATGACTCAGAAAACTTTGCTTGCAAGCCAAATTTAATTTGAGGTAAAGATCTGACATCGTCAAGATTTCACTTTTAAAAAGCTTACTTGGTTTACTGTATAATGGGAAGTGGAATGCCTTCCCCTAAAGTTAGTTTTAGGAAAACAGACCCTCAAATTCTTTTGAGTTGGAGTCTGTCGCCCAGGCTGGAGTGCAAGCAGTATGGTCACAGCCACTGCAGCCTCGACCTCCTGGGCTGGGATGATCCTTTTGCCTCAGCCTTTCAAGTAGCTGGAATTACAGGTGTGCACCACCACACCTGGCTCATTTTTTAAAAATTTCTTGTGGAGACAGGCGTCGCCAAGTTGCCCAGGCTGGTCTTGAACCCCTGGGCTCTGGCAATCTCTTCCCTAGGTTTCCTAAGGAGGTGGGATTACAGGCATGAGCCACTGTGCCCAGTGTCAGACCCTCAGATTCTGACAGCTTCCTAAGCAACTGGACCAACTTGCTGACTTGGGCATAATCTAAGCATATCTGTAATAAATCTGTGCTCATTTACCAGTAGAGTGAGGATCCTTAGACTTTTTCAGCTCTTTGTACCTAACTGCAGCAGCCCACAGAAATGGTTTTTAATTCTTCATCGTTTACACTTTACTCAGGTCAGTTATTTAAAACCTGTTTGGTTCTGAGGACAAAAACTCAACAAATTGTGGATGAGGTGGGAAGCTTTTGTGCAAATTAACAGACAAGAAGTTCTCCAGGAAGTTTATTTTAAAGTATGATGTAAAGGAAACTATTTTTTAAAAACCCACTAGATTTTATAATGGATTTGTGAATAAAAAATATCCAAGTTGTTATAAATTGAATAAATATCCTTTTAATAGCTATATATACAAATATACAACCATGTCCATTTTAATTAGTGGCTCTCTTCTTTTTTCTTTTTTTCACTGGCTTTTTACTTGGTGCCTTTTCTTGTTTTGCACTGATGGTCTGTGTTCTGTGAATAAAGTAAATGAACAGTTTACTAACAGCATGCTTTTCTTAAATTCTGGATCACTGAAATAGGAAGCCTTCCTTATTTTTTTTTCTAGGATATGAAATGTGTCATCTCTGAGAGTGAAGGAAATACAACTGTACAAAGTGTTTTGTAGAATTGGGTCCTAATTTTTTAAACCATGGTGAAGAAACCACCAAATACCTAGGCAAGGGTGTCCTTTTGGGAGTAAGATCAGAGAGTAAGTCTGAAGCGAGGAAGGGTGGGAGGGAGGAAAGAAAGAAATTCCCAAAAGATTCTGGTGATCTACCAGATATGGGAATCACTGTTTTAGTCCCACTCCTTTATATTGCAGAGAAAGACCCTGAAACTGAAAGTAAGCGACTTACTGAAGTCAAATAAACCAGAAATTTGTTACCTTATTTTCTTTGGATTCTTGTCTGGTTCCAAAATGATCATTTCTTCCTCTTCACTATCTGAGAGTACTATAGGGGCATCTTTTAAAAAAAAAGTTAAGAAAACAACATAAGTATATTTCAACATGGAGTTTTAACAAGTTCTAAGACAGCCCAAACTACTATATTTTTCTCCTTATAAGTCATTCCTTGGAGCTCTAAAGAACTCTTCTGTAAAAATTGTTTAATATCTTATTTCCCAAAGATTCCTTAATTATATAACCATTTGACACATGTCGTAATAGAAGTTAGGGAAAATCTATATAGCATCTTTTGTGGAACTAACTTGGAAATGATCTAAAGTCAATGTGCCAGTTGGACTGTTTGTAATACTCTATTCTATAAGAAGGCACCAGTTTATCCTAGCATTTGCTATTTCTATTTTCTCCTTACTATAAACACTGGAAGAAAAATTCTTAGAGGCAGAATTGTTGGGTCAAAAGGCATATACATTCTAAAAGATACTTTTGCCAAGTCCCTCCAGAAATAGTTCCAATTTACACTCTGAGAAATAGTGAAACAACTCTTTTCTCATACACACTTAACAATGCTGGTATTTTTAATACTGCCCAACATAGTAATCAAGTCAGTTTCCTTTGAATTTATTTCCTTTACTACTATCAGGGTTGACCTTGATATACATATCATGAATTAATCCTTTCCCCAGTTGGTTGCTTGTATGGCAATTCTTCCTTTTTATTTAGTTTCTCCCTTGCTTCACATGTTTTAGAAAGGCTTTACCTGTCTCATCTTCCTGATTAGCTCAGGTTCACCTTCCTTATTCAGTTGAAAACTACTCTTCAAATCAATGATACCTGGCTTTAAATCTCTTAGCCTCAGAAGAATACTAAACAAATATATAAAGATGCATATGCAAGTATAAGGACACTAGCATTATTAACCCTTTGCACTCAGATGTCCCCTCTAAGGGGACATAAAAAAGATTGCTGGTGATAATAGAGGAGAAACTTAGGCAACCACAAATTTTTCAAAAATGTTTCCTTGAAGTTTTCCATTCAAAAATAATGAAAAGCTTATGTCCCATTTAAAATTTGTCAAGCTTCTGATCAATCAGTTGAGAGGTAGTTTTCAGAAATCACAACTGCCTCCTTCCACATTGTCTTTGAACAACAGGCTGGACCATAAATTACATATTAATATGGGAGGAAGAAAATGAGATGGCATTGTCTGCTCAAATAGAAAAGCACCAGGTGGAAGATGTCAAATAAATTATGATTGCTCAGCATGTACCAATGAACCTGCAATGCTTGTTGGTGACTTTTTTACATGTCACCACATGTTAGTATAATATAAGATATAGTCTACATACAATGACATGAAAAACTTCTAAAGATAAATCCCTGTGTTTAAGCACCTTACATCACTGCATATTGTAAATAAATACTTGGAACAAGTTCGGGAAGAATACTATCAAATAGAAGTAACCACTGAGAGCCGGGCATAGTGGCTCACGCCTGTAATCCCAGCACTTTGGAAGGGGAAGGTGAGAGGATTACCTGAGCTCAGGGGTTTGAGACCAGCCAGAGCAACATGGTGAGAGCTCGCCTCTACAATAAAAAAAAATTAGCCGGGCATGATGGCACATGCCTGTGGTTCCAGCTACTTGGAAGGCTGAGGCCAAAGGATTACCTGAGCCCAGCAGGTCAAGGCTGCAGTGGCTGTGAGTGTGCTACTGCACTCCAGCCTGGGCGACAGAGTGAGACTCCAACTCAAAATTAAAAAAAAGTAACCACTGGGAAAGTTGAATAAGGGTCCCAATTAATGGGACTTGTTTTTCCTCATCTATTTACCTAAGTGATTAAAAAAAAAACAAAAACAAAGGCCAGTAGGCTCTCAGTATTTGTTTTTAAGAGCTGGGATCTTGTATCCCAGGCTGGAGTACAGTGCTGTGATCATACCTCATTGTCACAACTCCCAGGTTCATGAGATCCTCCCACCTCAGCATCCCAAATAGGTGGGATTATAGACACATACCAACATGCCTGACTAATTTTTTAAAATTTATTTTCAAGACAAGGTTTTTCTATGTTGCCAAAACTGATTTTGAATTCCTGACCTCAAGTGATCCTCCTTGCCTCAGCCTCCTAAAGTGCTATGATTGCACCATGGCTGGTCTCTCAGTAATGTTCATAAGCAATAATTTCCATGACCAGGCACAGTGGCTCATGTCCGTAATCCTCGCACCTTGGGAGACTGAGGCAGGAGGACTGCTGGAGCCCAGGAGTTCGAGCCCAGCCTGAGCAACAAAGCAAGATCCCCTCTAAACAAAAAATCAAAAATATTGGCCAGATGTAGTGGTGTGGCTCCCATCTACTCCGGAGGCTGAGGCAGGAGAATCACTTGAATCCAGAGGTCAAGACTGTGGTGAGTCATGATTGTGCCAGTGCACTCCAGCCTGGGTGACAGTGAGACCATGGCACAAAAAAAGTCTGAATGCAGCTGATATGTGCATCACACTCCTACTAAACAGGATCTCCTTTACTGTTTCCTTATCCAGATTTAGTAAGTGCATTCTCTAGTTTCCTGCCAGCCTAGTTCCTGGATTCCTGTGTGATTTCTGTTTTTAACTACACACACACAAAAAAGTCATTATTTTATTAGATGCACCAAGCCAGAATTTCATTTTCTCCAAAGTAGAAATGTCCTAAGTAAATCAATTAATTTCCAGGTCTGCAGCTTTCAGAATACAAGGAGCTACCAGTACTCCAGTCACTTCTAAGAGGGTTTCCCCTCCTCTCCCTACCCCCCAAGCCAGAGTCTTACTCTGTCACCCAGGTTGAAGTGCAGTAGCAAGATCACAGCTCACTGCAGCCTCAACCTTCTGGGCTCAAGTGATTCTCCCACCTAGACTCCCAAGTAGCTAGGACAACAGGAATGTGCCACAACACCAGGCTAATTGTTTGTTGTTGCTGAGATGAGGTCTCACTATGCTATCTATGCTGGTCTCAAGCTCCTGAGCTCAAGAAATCCTCTTGCCTCAGCCTCCCAAAGTGCTGGGATTATAAGTGTGAGACACTGAATACTGCTACCACAGCCTCAATCTGCTGGACTCAGGCAATCCTTCCATTTCAGCCTTCCAAGTAGCTGGAACCACAGGTACACACCACTATGCCAAACAAATTTTTTGATTTGTTGCAGAGATGAGGTTTCACCAAGTTGCCCTGGGTTCAGGCAATCCTCTAACCTCCGCCTCAAAAGTGCTGGGATTATAGGCATGAGCCACCTTGCCTGGCTGCACTGTCTTAATATGGTAGCCACTAGCCACATGTGGCTATTTAACTTTATACTAATATTAAATACAATTTAAAAGGCAGTTCTTCAGTCACACAAGACGCATTTCAAAAATTCAATACCTCCATGGGGCTAGTGGCTGTATACTGTGCAAATATAGATATACAGTATAGAGAACTCTATCATCACAGAGTTTTATTCAGACAGTACTACTATGTTATGATATGTGCTTTTCCTGTTTCAGGCTAGAAACTATACAACAAAAGACAGTATACAAGAATTAGATCTTCAAGTAGCTCATCCCCTTAAAATGGACCCAAGTACATATAAAGAAAAATAAAACAAAGTTTTCATGAAAAATGGCACTATCCCTTATATGTCAAAGTGCACCACTACTCCATAAAAATAAGCATATTCTTTTAAAAATGAACTGGCATTAATATATATTGCCTATATAGAAGTATCTATATACTATACATAAAGTGTCACCTACCTTGGCTTCCAATGTCAGAGATGTCTACTCCAGTGTCCATTTTTATACTATCCAGAATGATAGCTTCATTACTGCCACCTTCATCCTCATCTTCCTTCTCAGAGTCTTCAAGATCACCCCAGGAGTTTTCTACTCCCTCTCCAATTTGGGCAGTTCCAGGGGTCCACAGCACAGGCTTAGAAACACTTAACAAGTTAAGAAAACTGAGTAATAAAAATACTGCTATTTTTTTTTTTTTTTGAGTCGGATTCTCACTGTTGCCCAGGCTGGAGTGCAGTGACAGTGGCACATTTACGGCCACCACAGTCCCAGTCTGCTGAGCTCAGGCAATCCTTCCACCTCAACCTTCCAAGTAGCTTGAACTACAGGCATGCACCACATGCCTGGCTAATTTTTTCATTTATTGCAGAGGTCTTACCAAGTTGCCCAGGCTGGTCTCGAACCAGTGAGCTCAGGCAATACTCTCACCTCAGCCTCCCAAAGTGCTGGGATTATAGGCGTAAGCCACTGTGCCCAGCCTAAAATCTATTTGATAGACTACTGAAAAAGATGAGAATGAAAGTTTTCTTGTAAGATTGATTCAGGTATGCCTCGAATCCTTAGAAAAAAAACAATGAACAACGGACAATGAAGAAAAAAATAACTCAGGCAAAACTTTGTTTACAACTCAGGTAAAACTTTATGAACACAATTAATGGTAAGAAATATCTGGCTGGGTACAGTGGCTCATGCCTGTAATCCCAGCACTTTGGGAGGCCGAGGTAAGATCACTTGAGGCCAGGAATTCGAGACCAGCCTGAGCAACAAAGTAAGAGTCTGTCCCTACAATTAAAAAAAAAAATTAGCCAGCCGTGGTATTATTCGCATGTAGTTCTAGCTACAAGGTAGAAGGGATCACTTGAACCCAGGAGGTTAAGGCTGCAGTGAGCTAGGATTGAGCCACTATACTCTAGCCAGGGCAACACAGGTCCTGTCACTAAAAATAAAAAATAAAAAATAATTAATAAAAATAAAAGCATATCAAGAGACAGGCTCTTAACATTTTAGCTGTAGTACAAATTTAGTGAGTGAATAATTTCAATAACAGTGTATGAAGTGCTTCACCATACCATCACTACTGATTTTTTCAGATGAAAATGAAATGCTGTAAATTGGTTAATAAAATAAAATTTTGTTTTTGGCAGGGTAAGTGAAGACAAGCTGAATATTATATCACCAATTTACTATGACTCATATAACTATCTTAAACTTAAGTGTTTTAGCTAACAAAGTATAGTATTTCAGAATTTCATTATGCACACTCTTCATATGGCTACAAGGTTATGAATCCTCTTGTTACTGCAAAACCACCCAATAAAGATACACTTCTGTAGGAGGTTCTGCTTCAGCAATGATTTCTTCTGCTTTTTCCTCTACATCTGAGGTATCAATAGGAGCCTTTTCCATTTTAAATGCTGTGATCCTTTGATTTGCTATAGATTCTGCAAAGCCAAACTTTCCACCTTCTTTCCTGTATGTGGGGTTTTTTTGGGGGGAGGAGGAAAATGACAGAACAGAGAGAAAACAAGAAGGAAAATTATTATTATTTTATCCTTTGGTGGATGAGGAATATTGGAACAGAATTAGTTTATTTAACTTAACCTCACCAATTTCTTACGCCTATAAAGAGAAATAAGTTCCCATCATCATCATTTACTGCACCATGTGTCATGCATGTGCTAAGTGCTGAAGTATACGACTCTCTGATCTTTAGATCAGTCCTACTGTGGTGGCCTTAATATCCCATATGATATAAGAGGACACTGAAGTGCTGGGTTCTATATCTTGCTTAAGGGAACACAGTGTAAGAAGTAGTAATGGGAATCAACTCGTTTGTTTTCTTTTCATTAATTTGAGACCCTAGGGTTTTTTTTTTCCTTAAAAAAATGAACTTCTAAAGGAAATCTTATGTGGCTTTTCAACACAGGCTATATTTAAATTGGATAAAACATAACAGTCAAAACAACTTTCAAAAAATGTATTATGTAGTATATTCAACTAAGATTAAGAAATAATAGAACTGTGAAAATTATATGATTGTCCTTGTGTACAGAAGACCCTGAACAGAAAAAATATATAAAAAGACCATTCAGTTTTGAAAAAGTTACTTACCTAACTTTCTGGTCATTTTCCAAAGCTTTCTGTATTAGGTCTGTAATTTCTGCTACTTTCACACCAGCTATTTTACTGCATCTCAAAACCTATTTATAAAAGTGAATTCTGTTATTTAAAGGCAACAAGTCAAAAAATTTTCTCTAGTGAAACTAAAACCATGAAACTATTCTACCTTTACACCTTTTTTCCCCAAAACATAGATTAAGGGAAGATATGAGAGTTGTTTTAAAATATGTGAAGGACTATCGCATTAAGGGAACAGACCCAAAAGTTCTCTTGCATGATAGTACAGAAGATACCATGGAAGAGGCCACAGATACACACATATGCTCAGGGATGTACTAGCTTCCTTTCTCTGACAGTCACAAAAACAGAGATCTGGGTAGTAGCTATGACACCAGTAATGACGATGATAACAGAAACGAATATTTAATGTACACTTAATATATGCTAGACACTGTGCAACATATCTATATCTATTTACCTATCCTTATAGCCCAAGAACAAGGTGTCAGTAATATAAAAACATCATTCCGTATTTTACAATAAAGAAACTGAGGCCCAAAGATGTGAAATCGTTTGCCCAAGGTCAGTTAGTACAAGGCAGAGTTTGAATTCAAACTAAAGCAGCCTCTATGTGCTCTTAATCACCTAAACTATATGTATGCTACATGGCAATCTAACTTCTAAAAGTTCATGTGGCTAAAGGATGAGAAAAAGCTTCTAAAGACAAGCAATTTATTCTTAATGAGACTAACTTGATCTTTTAGTAGCATTATTCCACCACTGGATTGGATGGTACAAATCTCTCGATGTTTGTTCATGGCAATCACCAGCAAGCCATCCATTACACGTTCTTCTCGTTCATTGGGATCCACCAATAAGTATGTTCTGAAATGAATGTTAAATGACCTGAACAAATCTGAGGCTGCATGCTTACCATTTTTAGAGTAATAAATATTTTTAAAAGATGCCATCAGTACAGTCAACTGAGTTAAGTTCAGAGCTTATGAACTTGAATCACTTAAATGAGTAAAGAGACAAGAAAATATTTGTTGATGAACACAACAAGTGAATGCTAACGAGATATCTCTAGCTATTAGTTAAATCACATTAAATTCAGATTGGTTTTATTTACATAATATATAACCTAAACTGAACACTATCTCTTTTATTAAATAAATTCTGGCTCTTTAATAAAAACTTAGAGAACATTAATTTGGCTAATTTTAAGATTAATTTTAAAGTTGCCTAATGTTCTGTACTGTGAAGTTCTTCCAGGTTCTGCTAATGGCACATTAAAAAAAATATTGCCTATGTCTGTACTATCCAATACATAGCCAATAGTCACCTGTGGTTACTGAGCCCTCAAAAAGTGGTCAGTCCAAACGGAGCATGTAAAATATTGATTTCAAAGATTTAGTGGAAATAAAAGAATGTAGAATATCTCAAGGGCAATTCTAAAGATAATGATTACATATTAAAATGAAAGTATTTTGCATATATTAGGTTAAATAAAATACATAAAAATTAATCTTACTTGTTCCTTTTTACCTCTTTAATGTGACTCCTACATTTAAAACTGCATACATGACTCACATTTTATTTCTGTTGGACAATACTGGTCCATTTCCCTTAATGAAACTCTACCCTACAATGACTAAAAGTTGAAAGCTTTTCTCAAGTCCTTATGCACAATACTGTTAAAATATCTTATTTATATTTCCTTTTGTTTCTAAAGAAACTTAAGGCTCAAAGCTTTCATTTTAAAGTACTATTACATGGTTCTTTCTAGATTTTCTGCTGAAGGGAGATTTCAGCTCTGGGTTGTGAAAAAACTGCTGGATAGCTGAAGGAGACCAGATTCTTCTCATAGTTTGTGAACATCCTCTCTTGTTAACCTAATCCTAGAACTGCTCCATCTAATATGCTCTAAAGTTCCTTGTGTTCCATTAATCCACAGTAAAAATTCTTTCCCGTTTCCCCAAATTATAGCCAAGCATATAATTCTCTAAACACCTGTCCTCCTTTAGGAAAGATAAGACACTACCATGCCACAGTAAATTAATAAGTCTGTAAGTATGCCATGAAAAGAAAATTTTAGCTATGAGTGGTAGCTCATGCCTGTAATCCCCAGCACTTTGGGAGGCCGAGGTAAGAGGACTGCTTGAGTTCAAGACCAGCCTGGGTAATATGGTGAGACACAGTCTCTACAAAAAAATAAATAAGTTAAGCATAGTGGTACATGCCTGTAGTACTAGCTACTCGAGACTGCTTAAGCCCAGGAGGTCAAGGCTACAGTAAGCTAGATCGTGGCACTGCACTCTAGCTTGGGCGACAGAGAGAAAAAATCTGTCTCTAGAAAAATAAACATAAAAAATAATAAAATGAAAAGAAAAGTGTTGAGAAGTGTTGTATAACTGTTTTGTCATATTTATTAAGAAAAAGCTCTCTGCCAACTAATGCCCTTAAAAGAAAGAAAAGAACCGTAAGTGCGTTAACATTAAAGGAGGTGTTTTTTCATTTGTCCATGACACATTTGAGTAGAGCCACAAAGTTCTAGCTGTGCTTATAATTCTGGCCCATGACAAGGCAAGACCTACCCTTGCTGGAAAAAGGCAAAACTGACACAAATGGGCATGTGGTGGATACTTAATGGTACAGGATCACGCTCTTCAGGTGTATACTGTTTGAAAAGAAAAGGTTTAATAATTACAGTCACTAAATTACGAACACACACAAAAAATCATCTTGCACATCAAATACTAAAATAAAAAAGGAAATTCCTTCTATCCTCAGTGAGTACCTAAATAACTTCTTTTACAATTGCCTGTTTGTCTTTGCCACTCATGTTCCTCAAAACTGTACATCTTTTTCAAAAAGCTTTATTGAAGTATAATTTACATCCCATAAGATCCACTCATTATAAGTAAATGACTCAATATTTAACAAACGCAAAGTTATGATACATTACCACAATTCGGTTTCCATTACCCCTCTAAATTCCCTTGAACCTGTTTGTAGTTAATGCTCACTTAACTCAGCCCCAAACAAACACTAATCTATCTGATTTCTGTCTATAAATCTGCCTTTTCTGAGCATTCCGTGTAAGTGGGATCAAACAATTTAAAATCTTTTGTACCTGGCTTCTTTCAGTTGCACATGTTTCATCTACCTTGCAGCAGGTATCAGTTTAGTAATTTTTATTACTGAATAGTATTCCATTATATAAATATACCACATTTTGTTTATCCATTCACCAGCTGATGAACATTGGAATTGTTTCCAGTTTTTGACTATTACGATTAATGCTGCTATGAACATTTACATACAAGTCTCTGAGTGAACATATGCTCTTATTCCTCCTGTAGATTCTAGGCGTGAAACTGCTGAAATTTTTTTTCCTGGTTCTAAGCCACTACAATTTACTTTAATGTTGCAAGGTTGAATATGCAGAAAGACGTACACAAGAGTATTTTTTTCTTCCATTATTATTTTTCTGAATGTAAAATGTTTATGCTTAACTTTTTAAGAAACTTCCAGACTTTTCCAAGATGGCTGTACATTTTACATTCCCACCAGCAACAACACTACAGTATTTTTTAAATTGATTTCAATTCCACTAATCACTCTCTACTGTTTATTTACTTCCTTATTCCAACTCCCTCCTCTAAAGGAACATTATCTCCACTAATAGTAATCTACATCACTATCTCAATGTCTTTCAAGGGTCTGCTCCAGTCTAATGCCTAAAAGCAGCATTATGAATCACTGCTTTAAAAAGTTTGGCACCTGACATTTCCTTTGAAACTTTAGGCTCAAAACCATGACTACAGCGTACTTTCATTATTCTAGCATGTGATTTATGTAAATCAGAACTGACACACTCAGCACAAAAGAGAAAGAAAATATAGATCAATGGTTTTCAAAATGTGCTGCTGGACCAGCAACACCGGTATTATCAGAGAACTCAGTTAGAAGCACAAATTCTTAGGTCCTACCCCTGTCCTACCTTGGGAGTAGAGCAGAGTGATATGGCTTAAAGTCCTCCAGGAGCCTCTGATGGACTTCTGCCATCTATTTTGCTTAATGAACAAAAATCCTGGAGAGAGATGTGAATCTGCTGAGCCCTCAGTCCCTTTCAGTTACTGCATGCCTCTTGCAGGGTATTTCACTGTGCTGACAAGCATGTCTTTTTCACATATGTGGCCCCTAAACGCAAATCAACCACTTCATCTAATACTCAATCCAAATAAGTACTCATCTAGTTTTACTCTAGAAGATCAAGCTAGCGTGTGTTCTTACTGACAAGCATTTCAATATAGAAAACTTAAGAGATTTCTAGGGCAATTTTGACCATATGGAATTTCTGCCTTATGAACAAATGTTAAAACCTACTTAATTGTCTTCTACAACATAACTTCACTAGTAACAAGTTGCCTGCACATTTAGGATACTCATTCATTCATAAAACGGATCGTGGCTCACATGGTGAGAGCTTACCAGTGTTACTTCATCTCCTTGAACAGAGACATCAGGTCTTCGGAAGTGACATAAGGCCACAATTGCAGCAATGCTAGCAGCATCAATAATGTTTCCATCATGATTTAATAAATGTAGGTCCACACGTATTTGCCAAACCTGAAAGTGAATTTAAAATAAAAATAAATCCTAACTGATTTCAACCAGTGGCTATTTATCAGGAAAAGTAACACTGTAAATAATTTTTTTTCTTGCTGTTAAAACATGCAGTTACTACTTCTAGTTTATCGACAAAAAATATATTTAGAAAATGTTTAAGTCAAACAACTGAAAAAACAACAGTTCACCATTCTACGAGTCATTTGACAACAGTAAAATATATACTCTAAATAAATAGACCCACTCTAATGTTTGATACTAAGAGTTTCCGAACTCCAAATCTAATTATATTTGTATTATATCTGCTAACTTAAAAACCAGGTTTTACATAATAGTTTTGATAGCTTTACAAGTAACAAAATCTAGAGAGTATTATATTCAGGTATGGAATGTGAAAAGCTAAGTGACTTCTCTGGAGTTAAAATTAGCTGGGTGTGGTAGTGCGTGCCTGTAGTTCCAGCTACTTGGAAGGCTGAGGCGGAAGGATCACCTGCACCTAGCAGGTCGAGGCTGCAGTGGCCCGGGAGCGTGCCACTGCACTCCAGTCTGGGCGACAGAGTGAGATTCCAACTCAAAAACAAAACAAAATAACAAAACAAAAAACTGGCCAAAATACCTTAATCAAAAAAAAAATTCTAATATCCTCATGCAACACAATTTATTGGGACTAAGATTTCCAATGTCAGCTCTACCCACTGGTTCACTGCATGGCCCTGTGCAAATCAGTAAACCTATCTAAATGAAAGATTTCATCTGTTCTTCAGTTCTTCATCCATAAAAAAGAAAAACACTACCTCCTCTATCAACTCATTTAAATAACATAAGAAAATAGAGGTTTTATGGAAAAAACACATTTTTGAATAAAACATTTTTAACCAACACTAGTCGCTATTTTCACTCTTTAAAGACAATGTTTTTTAACCCTTCAGACAGCAAGAGATAGCACAAAGTTATAAGGGAAGCACTTAAGAACTTCTGAAGTGAAGTGAACCAGTACAAATCTGAATTAACTATAGCACTGAGAATAAAAGCATAGATATTGGAACCCATGATCAAGAATTTTCACCCTAAGAATAAGAATTGTGACCATATTCCCCACCTTTTCACCAGCAACAACACAGAGAGATTCAGTGTCTATACACTTCGAATTTCTTAGACATCTTTCCAAGAGTCGATTCAACTTCACCAAGAGATCTGACTGCCTATGAAAATAGGAATGGGCTAATGTCATGAAATATAACACCAGACATTAAAACAATAACTCACTGCTGTTAGGCTCTTCTATGACTAAAGCAGCTTAAGGAAATGATTTTAAATACCTGCCAGGTTCAAATGCTGGGGCAGCCATCTGAGAGAGTTCAAGGTTAAAAAAAAGAATACCTTCTGTTGCCCTATTGAGTTTTGGAGAAACAAGTTCACAGGAAACCTGTCCAAGAACTCTGCAAAGGTAAAGGTGCAAAGCCATTAACTAAATGTATTTCCTTTCAAATTAAAAGCAAATCTAAAACAGATAACAATTAAGTTTCACTCTTACTCGAGTAATAACATACAGAACAAGATGTATCATAAGAGGTAGAAACTACATATAAAACAGAATATACACAAAAACAAAACATATATTGTTATACCCAAAAAGATGACAGAAAAAAAACCTTTGTTACAATATTTACTTAGCCACAGATTTTTAAAAAATAATAATAAATGGTCTTTACTTCTCTTTTCTTAAATCTTTGATACACGATGGCACTTGAGATTTCTTAGAGTTTTTCATATGGCATGGTTCACCAACATTATCTGACCAAATAGCCTCACAACTTTCAAATAAATAATAAAAACCTAATTCTCATATCACTCAGGAAAAAGAGGAAATGACAGAATGCTCAAGAGCTCTACATTCCGCATACTATAGTATGAAACATGCAGAAAACAAAGTCAGAGTAATCACTATTGGTTGCTTATACGATTTATAGAGAGTACTTGATACTCATCCGACAGAAAACACATTTAAATTTCATTTAAATCTTAAGTGTGACCTTAAAGCCAAAAAGAAATCTTGCATTAATTAAAAAAACAGACAAACACTTATTTTTGGCAGCTAAACAAGGTACTGTCCAGACTTCTCAGCTGCTTTGTAAACAATTGAGTCAATTAGGTTATTTTAAAACTCCTCCTTGTGAATCTGTATCTAATGCGAATCCTGTTACCTTGTCTTCCCAAGTTCCACAATACAGCACCCATAATCTGTTCCGAATGAGATCCTGATGTTCCTATAGTCATAGGTTTGTCTGCCATCCAGCCGCTGTAAGCACAACATTCATTCATTTATTCCTCAACACATACTTAAGTGAGCAAGTACTTACTCTGTGTCAGGCTCGGGGCTGAGCATTAGGCGTAAAGTGGGATCCTAACCGTCCTACCCCAACAGGAAAGTAAAAACTACGGCACCCACTGCTGCTGGGGTGACTCAAGCTTTGGAGAATCCGTGAAAGAGGAGTAACGCCTGAGGGTTTGGGGGAACGCGTGGCCACCCTGGGGACTCCCCGGGCCGCGCGTCCATCCCGGGCGCCCACGCGGAGCGCAGCTCGGCGGGGCCATTTACCTTCTTCTCTGCGATGGCGCGGAGGAGAAAGCGGCGCTCGCAGTTTGAGAGCGGCGTCTCCTTCATGGCGGAGGGTCGCGGGCCCCTGCGGGCGCCACAGTCAGTCGGGGAAAGTAAACCCGCGCGGCCGCAACTCCCTGGTCACTCTGCGGCTCAGGAGGCTGACGTCATCGGGGCGCGGCGGCAGGAGGGGGAGGGGGAGGGGGAGCGTGAGGGGGAGGGGGAGGACCTAGGCTGGCGGTCGCCACTGCGCAGACGCACAGCGAGGGCGGGGCCGGCGAGCGGAGGCCGGTGCGGCTGAGGCTGCTGAAACGCCCAGCTGTGCGTCTTGTGCGGCAGAGTTCGCGCAGGAAAGGACACGAGCGATGAGCGTCACAAGGACAGGAAATTTCAGTGGACGGCTCTCACGCGTCCCCTTTCGTCAGGCCTAGGGGCTTGGGGCTAGACGGGTTGCGCATTACAGGTGGGAGGTGGCACGACCGCTGGAAGACCCGGTGGCAGGGGGCGGGGCGGAGAGGGAGCTGAGATGGCGACCCCGGCTGTGGCCACGGCCTGACGGGCCGTCTTGGGGGATCTGAGCAGTTGGGGAAGTGAGCGCTCCCACGGGTAACGAGGGGTCAGCACCGCCGTGGGCTGCATCTGAGCTGCTGCTTGTTTCTTACAGTCGTCACAGTCATCTTAAGTCGAAAACTTATGTTTACGGGCATAGCGAAACCTCCGTGGAGCCGTGCTGCCAGCCGCTCAGCTTTCCTGCAGAGGAAATATCAAGTAGAACTTCATAAGAACCCTAAATTGCTGGGGTTCAAATTCTGACACAGGCTGAGTAACGTGCCCGGGGTCACAGTCGTCAACGGTGGAGTTGTGACCTGGGCGCGTTGCTTAGCCTGGGTGCTTCACGAGACTCTTCTGCAAGAAGAAGGGTGGTAAACCCGCTCCTGACTAGGGACAGAAGCGAGTGAATATTTGTCACAAATGCTACAGCAATGTCGGGCGTGCAGTAAACGCCGTTTAAGCGTTTGCATCTTATTATTTTTGTTTCCCTTTCTTTAGAGGTGGTAGGCACTGTAACTCCTACGTTCCTCTGGGTACCTCCTTTCACTTACTCTGTTTGAGAAGCTCCATCGGCTTCTTTTGTCTCTTCTCACACGCTTTTTTCTACCAGTGATACGTTTTAGTCTCAGTTTGTACCACTTTCAATCCAAGTACTCGACATTTAAAGAGGGCCTACTGTGCCCAAGAATAATTTAAGCGCTGGAGGAACAGGGGGTGGATAAGAGCCTTTCTCGCAAATGTATATTCTCTTTGGAAGAGGCAATGAAAACCTAAACAAACAAATGGAACAGTTTCACATATTGTTAAGTGCAAGCTGAGAACAGGAATGCTGTCTCAATAGGGGTCGGGGTAGGAAGAGGTGACTTTGTAGAGGTGATCTTTAAGTTAAGTAAATCCTTGGTGATGAGATGGAGCAAACTGGATATCATCTGGAGGAAAGGAAAAGTATTTCAAGCAGAACCGGTAACACAAGCAGAGACTGAGGTGGGAAGAGCTCCCCAAGGTCTGGAGACAGAAACTGAAGGAAGAAAGTGTACAGAAAAATACTAGTTTTCAAAATAGACAAGGGGATGCAGGGTACAGGCCATTTAAGTTTAACAGCATAAGTTCATTTTTATAGTACAGTTTTACCCCAGAACTCCTGATTGTTGAGTTCATCTTTCAAATGAGTTCTTTCAGTGGCAATTTAGTAATTTCTCTTTTCCTTCAGAGATGAAATAGGCCGTTATTAAAATAATCTATTCTTTCCTGCAAGGCAGCTTGGTAGTGGAAAGAGAATGGACTTTGGCTTCAGATAAACTTCAGCTCAAATGGAATTTGAGTACGTTAAGTAATCTTTTTGAGTGTTGGGTTCTGTATTTTTATTTTATTTTATTTTTTGGTTTTTTTTTTTTTTTTTTTAGTTGGAGTCTCACTGTCGCCCAGACTGGAGTGCAGTGGCCGCTCCTGGCCACCGCAGCCTTGACCTGCTGGGCTCCGCCATCCTTCCGCCTCAGCCTTCTGGGTAGCCGGAACTACAGGCGAGTGCTACCACGCCCAGCTAGTTTTTGATTTATGGTAGAGAAGAGGTCTTGCCAAGTTGCCCAGGCGGGTCTTGAACCTGTGGGCTCAGGCAATCCACTTACCTCAGCCTCCCAAAGCGTGGGATTACAGGCTGAGCCACCGAGCCCGGCTTGGGTTCTGAATCTTTAGATTGGAAATAATAATTGGTCTGTGTTAAGGGATCCAAATGAAAACATCTAATAAAACATTTTGGGCAAGATGGCTGGCTGTTCAGATGTTAATATCCTTCCTTTGTTGGCTTGGCAAAGGCTTTCGGTGAAACTGCCCAAATTCAGCATGATAGATTGCTGTTCCAGGATTGCTGCCTGATCATCTTGCCTTTACTTTCCTTACACATTTGTGGAATTTCCACAGTTCTTTTCTACTTTCACTATTATATTATTGTGATTGTAACAATCTTGCGTCTGCCTTTTAAGGAGTTAATCCAAAGGTATGTGACCCATCTCCACTCATATCTACATGCCATCATAACATACATTTACTTCACAGACTTGTGTTTAGTAAGAAACGTGAACGCTCAAGGAAAACTTATTTTATGCTTTCAGGAGAAAAATAGCTTTTGAGAAGAGGAAAAAAAATTTCAGGCAAAAAAATTTTGAGGAGAGATTCTAATAATATTATATTCTGCTCTTAAAAGAATAATCAGTTGGAATCAGCCATATTAACCTGGATGATCTGTCAAAAAAGAGCCATTTGAGTATGTGTCCTTTTCATTAAATATCTGTTGCTTTGTCTGACCAGAACACTTCTGTTTCTCAAACAAATGCCATTCCCCGACCCTTGTGTCTCCGGCTTAATGTTGATAGCAGGTGTGGGTGTGACCAGGCCCTCATGGTTATAGAATCCCCTCCTGGACTCCCATTAACTGTTCACCCAGCCAGGGGCAAGCCGAGTTTCCCATCAGTTTTGACATGTGAACGCGGAGAGAGAAGGTTTTCTTCTCTGGGATCATAAACTCTAAAGATCATATAAGCCTGGAGCTGGCAGAGGACATTATGCTACCACATGGAGAGAACCTTTTGAAAATGAAGTCAGAGACAGGCCAGCAGAACTGAGAAATACAAGAAGTGGAGTTCTTATGTAGAATTACTAGTTTGCACCACTTCCCAGTTAGGTGAGCCAATATGTTTGAGTTGGTCTTTTGTTAAGTGTGCCCAAAGGAATTTTAATACACTTCTGCTAGAGTCCATGCCTTATTAACCTTTTAGTACCTACTGAGACTGGCAGTGTACTTTGTGAATAAATGGGTGAATGGCCTATTATGGTACATCTGGTGAAAGAATTGATGGATGAGTGAATGAATAAGTAAACAAATGAAACCTTACTATTTTATTTACCATATAATGTGTCTGCTGTACAACTTGTCTATATCAGAAATTGTTGTCTCAAAAATTATCCTGGAAGGAAATAATATGAAATGTTAAGAATGGTTATCTCTGGATAGTGGAATTCTGGGGAAAATTTTTTTCTTTTTGATTTTTTTTCTTTATGAATTTCCCAACTCTTCTTTAAGGATGTGAATAGATTTTACTACTAGAAAAAGTAAAAAATTGTATTCTTTTATTCTGACAAATTTAACTATTTTTTAATTTAAGGGAATTTTGACTTTCAACTATAGTTTAACAAAGACTTTTGTTTTGTTGTTGTTTTTCAAAACTGAAACTGGAAACCACATAGCACTTTTTATGTTGAAAGACTGTATGCAGTGACAAATGAACACTCATATGTTGACTGTAGTATATATTTTCCTTCCATATTTTTTTCTTGATGTTGTAGAATGTAAAACCCTCTGTGATTAAATTAAGGATTTAGGTAAGGAGACTAGCCGGATTATCTGGATGAGCCCAGTATAATTATAAGGGTCTTTATAATTAGAGGGCAGCAGGTGGGAGGGGGAGAAGGTAAAAGAAAGGGGGAAAGGGAGGGAGATATGATGACAGAAGCAAAGTCAGAATGAAGATGTCACACTGCTGGCTTTGAAGGTAGAGGAAGGTGGCCACAGCCAGGAGTGTGGGGGCCTCTAAAAACTGAAGAGGCAAGGAAATGGATTTTCTCCTAGAGCCTCTGGAAGTAATGTAACCTTATAGACACATTTTATACTTCTGACCTTCAGAACTGTAGGATAATAAATTTATGTTGCTTTGAGCTGTTAGGTTTGTGGTAATTTGTTACAGCAGTGTCTTAGTATGTACTGCTATAAAAATAAAAATTTGTAAAAAGCCATAGACTGAAAGGCTTATATGCAACAGACTTTTATTTTCATAGGCCTAGAAGCAGGGAATTACAAGATCAATGCACCACTAAATGTGTTGTCTTTGAGAACCAGCTTCCTGGTTCACACATGGCCATCTTCTTGCTGCCTCCTTACATGGTGGAGGGCAAAGGAGCTCGCTGAAGTCTCTTTTATAAGGGCACTGATTCAATTCGTGAGGGCTCTGGCCCCATGCCTACCGATGGCTCCACCTCCTAATACCATTACATTGGGAGTTAGAATTTCAACAGATGAATTTTGAGGGGACACAAATATTCAGTCTATAGCAAGCAAAAAATAGAAAGCGAATATAGATTGCCAGATAGCATAAAAGATGCTTAGCTAAAATCGACTTTCAGATAAATAATGAATAATTTTTAGTATAATTGTGTCCAATTTGTTGCAAATATTGCACAGGATATATAGTAAAAAATTATGTTATTTATCTAAAATTCACATGCATTTTAACCAAATCTGGCAACCTTATACTATTATAATGTGCCTTATTTATTCATTTATGTATTAATTTTGATCTCCAGTGTCAAATTTCTCTTAAAAAGGACATCTGTGTTCATCATAGACTACATTGCTGTGGGGCGATATGGCATTCACAAAAAGATTTTTACCTGAGAATTCTTCATTGCAGTGTGAGGATATGTAGTTAAAAATATTGGGTGACAGTGGCTCTTTTCTGTGTTGGTAAGAACTTGTACCCTGGCACAGAATAGAAAGCCTTTAGATACCATTTCATAATTTTAAAACGGTATGGACTCTGAAATATGTTCTACTACAGGCCTGCAAAGTCAGATGATCTCAAGGTCTGGGCAGATTGAGAATGAGGGAAGCTGGTCAGTTATAGGACCAGAGGTAGTGAAGACTGCAGTGACCCAGGTAACACATGCGCTGTCTAAAGGATTCAAATATTGCTAAGAAGCAAACCACAGGCTTGTTTACTCCCTCTCATAATGTCTATAACCCTCAATTCATCCAAATAAGCTCTCATTCTAAGTAAACAGCATGCTTGCCAGGCAAATGTTGCCTTCTGAGGTTCCTGGGTCCCTTTCAGCCAGATTGCAGACCCCAAACTCTTCCTATTTATAAATTCCAGACTTTCCACTGAGCAGTATTCATCTTTAAGAACCATCCACACTCTTGCAACTTTTAAATGTGATTTACTGACCAGCAGCACCAGCATCATTGGAGAGCCAGTTAAAATGCAGATTCCCAGGCCTCACCCCAGCCATACTGAATCAGAAACTCTGGGAGTGGGGCTCAGCAATCTGTGCTTTACTACCTCTCCAAGTGATTCTCATACACAAGTTAGAGAAGCCCTGATCTGAATTTCTAGGAGACAGAAGCATACCTCGTCTTGTTTAGCTCCAGGATTTCTAGTCTGTTTTGTGCAAAATGTGCTGGCAGGTGTCATCCACTCACTTGTTCTCTGAGGACACTGCTAACTGCTTGTTTACGGATTTCCCGAGTTCGAGGGCAGGAAAGGAGTGATGGAATTCCTACTATGTGTTAGGTGGTATGATTGGTGCCAGCAAAGTTCAGTAAGATGGTCTTTCCTACAGTGTTTGCCATCTTGCTCCTCACTTGTTTTGCAGAAGGAGCACTTTCAGTTAAGGTCTGATAGTTAGGCTATTTTAACATCTTGATTTTTTTTTTCCTTTTCTTTTTTTGAGACAAGGTCTCTGTTGCCCATTCTAGAGCACAGTAATAACAATCATAGTTCACTGCAACCTCGAACTCCTGGACTCAAACGATCCTCCTATCTTGGCCTCCCACTATAGGCACATGCCATCATGCTAGGCTAATTTTTTACTTTTTGTAGAGTTGGGGTCTTGCTATATGGCCCACGCTGGTCTCGGACTCTTGGGCTCAAGTGATCCTCCCTCCTTGGCCTCCCAAAGCACTGGGATTAGAGACATGAGCCACTTTTGCCTAGCCATGTTTTTCTTTTTTTTTTTTTTTTTAATTAATAGACAGTTGTTTGTTTCTCTTTTTTGAATCTTTATTTTTAATTTTTTTTTTTTTTTTTTTTTTTTTTTGTTTGTTTAAAACAAATTTTCCCAAAAATGGTTTGAATTGGCCCAACCCGCCACCCCAACCACCCAAAGGATGGGACACGCCAAACATAATCCAAAACCATACAAAAATCAGGTAAAAAAAGCAACCCCGAAAAAACCCCGCTAAAATTTTTATTTATTGTTTAAAATATGTGTTTATTTTACACGTGGGTGTAGAAAACCCACGCACAAATATACGAAGAGCGTAGTGTAGG
>CAUYQG010072634.1:0-13978 GCA_963574415.1 Tarsius wallacei | reverse complement strand
GTTCCGGCTACTCAGACGGCTGAGGTGTAAGGATCGCCGGAGCCCAGCAGGTTGAGGCTGGGGGGGCCGGGTGCGGCCACTGCACTCCAGTGTGGGTGACATTGTGTGATTCCAACTCAAAAAAAAAAAAAAAAAAGACATGCTATTAAATCATCAGGACTGCCTGTCAAAACTTGCCTGGTCCAGATGAAACCTACAGACAGTGTTTATGGATACACAGAGTGTCATAAAAAGACCATGAAGGTCAAAGACGTTGACGTTTCTCTGTGTTCTGCTGCAGACATGGACTTGGATTAGTAGGGTCAATCAATGGAAGTGACAGCCCTACCACATAGAAGTTACCATGCGTATGTCCTCCCTCCTACTTATTTCTGGCCAGTGCCCCAGTTTTTCCCATAGAAACTGTCACTTAATCCCCTACACTTTCAGATTTAAATTCTGCAGCTCTCCAGACACACTTTTTCTTGGCTTAAGTTCCTCCTTGAACCACCTGGCATGCTAGCCCAGTGTCTGAAAGGCTCATGGAGGTCTTGAAAGTCTTGCCAGAGAACTCCTAGCAACTTTGGAGGAAGTTGCACACTCAGGCTGCAGAGTTTTCAACAACTTGATCTGCCAAGGAGCCATGCTCTGTACTTTAGAGGACTGAAGCCAAAACCTAGGTTTGTACTGCCATGGCAAGCAGAATGGAGCACACCCACCTCTCGGACTGCAAAGGAGTCATTAAAATGTGGACTTGAGAGAGACTTTGGCCAGACATTTAAGTTAAATTTAAATTCTGGCCTCATAAGCTTCCTAAATGGAAAAAATCGTATTCTTTAAAATATATATATAGTCTACTAGAGGCCACCATCTCCAACGTCAGCAGTGATGTGGTTGCTTTCATTTCTTTTTCTTTCTTATATTCTCACTTGTCTCTGTCTCCCTGAGCTGTGCCCACTCATAGCCTTTTGTAAAAGAATACTTTACTCAAGAATATTGTCTCAGATTACTTAAATTAGAAAGTTAAAAAGGCAATGAAATAAAGCCTCAACATTCTCCAATCTTTCCGCCTTAAAGATTTCTAGTGAAAACCAACTAAAATGGTTTTTCAGAAAAAATATTAGAGAAAATTGAACTAAACGGAATAACCCTCAGTAAAGGATGCCAGAGTTAGAAATGAAACCCTTTTATGAGCAGGTACCAATTGGAAATAAGAAAGAGCTACTGCAGCAGTTTTCAAATTTTCTTGCTTGTGTAACCTTTAAGGCAATATGAAAAACTAAGTATTTTCTTTTATTGACAAGCCAACATCCAACATTTTTTCCACCATAATTTTAAATGCAAGTTCTGTTGTATTGAAACTCTAATATTTAAAATAGTTAGCTGGGCACAGTGGCTTATGACTGTAATCTCACCACTGTGGGAAGCTGAAGCTAGGAGGATCACTTGAGTCCAGGAATTCAAGGCTACAGTGAGCTATGATCACACCATGGCACTCCAGCCTGGGCAACAGAGCGAGACCCTGTCTCAAAAAAAGATAAATAAATAAATGATTTTAAAAAACATTTGAATCACTCTTTTAAATGCCTCCAGTGGAATGTAAATGCCATGTCTATTTGCTTCCCATTATCATTCATTTTAAATATATAGACACAAGGTATTTAACCGAAACTTTGCACTGTTTCTTTTTCACTTGAACTAGTGTTTTATCCCACTGTGGTGCCTTTTTTTTTTTTTTTTTTTTTTTTTAGTAAGAGTCTCACTCTATTGCCCAGGCAGGAGTGCAATGGCACACTCATGGCCACTGCAACCTCGGCCCACTGGGCTCAGGTGATCCTTCCGCCTCAGCCTTAAGTAGTTGGAACTGCAGGTGTGTGCCACCATGCCCAGCTAATTTTTTGATTTATTACAGACATGATGTCTCACCAAGTTGTTCAGGTTGGTCTTGAATATCTGCATTCAGGCAATCCTCTCGCCTCAGTCTCCCAAAATGCTGGATTACAGGAGTGAGCCACCACGCCCAGCCAGGGGTGCGTTTTTTAAGCTTGAAAGTCTTTTATTGATCATTCCATCAAAATTTTGAAATTTTAAATTTATTTACTCTAAGCACTCCTAAGAATTTTTTGGAATTGTTAACTCACATGATAGATCAAAATTATTGAAATATCTTAAATCTTTTAGAAATAATTATTAAATAAGAAAAATAAAAGTTATTGGTAATACCTCTCTCTTGTCTTTTTGATTGGTGTCCTTAAGTTTTTATAATTTTGGACATGTATCAAAATAAGATTTCTGATGGGCAATGAGTGTGCTTTCTTTTAAGCGGGAGAACAGTTATAACTGGGGAGATAGGTGGGGAGAAATTTTAAGAAACAGGTTTTTATGAACTTGAAGTTCTGGAAGTCGATTTCCTTTGAATTATCATTGAAGGAGTACTCTTTGGAAAATGAAATCTCTAGCGTATGCATGCATACCCCAATCTGCAGACCTCTGAACTGAAGTTCAAAATGCAAAACCAAAAAGGAAGGAGCTCCGAGAAATTAGTCTGTTCAGGTTTGAACTATACCTTGAATGTCATGGCTTCAGATGTAATATTTTATGTTGTACTTTTCTCATTATCAATGCTTCAGTTATGGAACTAGTAAAGATTTTAATGTTGTGCATATTCATCGGAAAAATTCTTAACATTGTGTTCTGGAAAACAATAAATTAAAAAATGAATACCTGTGTTTACTAAGCTGGCATTAAAACTTTAGTTTGTCACTTTAATGTCTTTTGCTATTCAGTATTTATCATTTTCAAGGTTACTGAACTGTAATTGGAGTATCCTTGAGAGGTAAGTTAAACATTGATGTAATATGTGAGCAGTTGCTGATGGTGTCATTTCACTATGTGCTTAGCTATGTTAATGTCACAAAAATGCAGTCTTATACTCTGGTTCTCTTATGTACTACTGCGATATCATCTAATGCCAAAGTGGAAACTAGAACTTAATTAGCTAAGGGCACATACTTCTTTACGTTTTTCTTCTGTTGTTTGGATGCGAAGTTAGTGTACAACCATGTGGATACCACTTTTCTTCTGCTTTGCATTATTTTAGTGACTAACACAAAATGACCAAAGAATTCACCATTTCAATCAATCAAAATGACCTTTAACTTAACTAATTGGGAAAAAGGTGATAACTGAAATCTAAGATTTAAAAGAAAAAAATTGAAAAAAACTTAAAGGTAGACACACTTAACATAAACCCATTATGTGAATATTACTGTATAATGGCTATGAATCAGGCCCTCCTCCTAAAACTAATGGTTACAGGGGTTTTTTTGAATAAACATAGAAATTGACCTTCCTGGCCTTGATGCTTGAAACTTACCTTTGTCTTATCTGAGTTCCTTGATCAGGAAACAGACCCTCAGGTCTATAGTAGCAAGAAACTGAAGCTCACCAGATCACTGTATCCACACAATGAGATGCCAGACCCCACCTGTTTGCCAGCTCCTCTTCCTAATCTCTCCCCAATTTCTGTTTACCAACTCATCTTCCCATCCCCTTCCTAAACCCTATGTGTCAACTTCTCTTCCTTAGCCCTCCCCCTCCTCGTTCCTGTTTTCCACATTCCTGCCACACTCCATAAACCCTTGATTTCAGTGGGACAGAGAGACAGATTTGAGAATGAACCTCCTGCTCATCTTCGCGGACATCAACCAAATAAAAGTCTTCTCTGGCGATACTCGTTGTTTCAGTGATTGGCTTTCTGTGCAGTCAGTGACAGAACCCAAAGGGAACCCTTGGCATTCAGTAACAGCTACATGTGATAACAAAAGTCTCTTGTTTAAAAAATAATAATGTATGCAATAGGCAATATGCCTTTTATCTAAAGGTATGTAATTATTTCATAAGAAGGATGGAAAAGAAGACAAGCACTTAAAAAGCCTTTGACTGTGACAGTTCTGAATGTTAAGGGCCTGGCACCTCGAAGGAAATGTGAAGAATGTCAAAATCTCTTTTGAAACAAAAGATGTGCTTCTGGAATGTAAGCCTCTTTGTCTTAAACTCCGTATGTCTTGAAGTGAAGCAGCTAAGTAAACTCCTAAATTAGAACCTGCCATTCCACATCTTTGGAATTGTCATCATCTTTAGCTATGCAAACAGCACATGAACAATTTTTTTTGAAGACCCAGAGTTATTTGTTTAAATCTAAATTTAAATATTATGGCAGATGACTCTTATGCTTTCAACCGATACCCATCCTCCCAAAGGCTGGTTCAACTCCATAAAATGAAATAAAACAAAAAAGGCTAGGCTGTACAGTCTTTGAGTTTTAAAAAATTCCAGTTTCTCGTTTAGAACAGATGAGAGGATTTTTGAGTTTTAGGATATTTGGGTTGGGAGACAATTCTCCACAGTTCTCTTACATGTCTTCATGTCTTGCGAGCAAAGGCACTGATTGTCTGCTTTAGGTTGTCTTTGCAAGGATGTTTGTGTAATGTAACAAACAGCCTTGGAAGATAGAGAAAGGGCAGGTTTGTTTACTAACCAATAAAGATAATGTGTCTCTTCAGGTAAATCAGGCAGGCTTACTGTCCACTATAAGAAATTTAGGCTCGCGAAGCTGGGGTTCCCTCTTACAAAACAATCCATCAGCCAGGCTCAGTGGCTCAGCCTGTAATCCCAGTACTTTGGGAGGCAGAGGTGAGTGGATTGCCTAAGCCTATGGGTTTGAGACCAGCTCAGGCAACTTGGCAAGACCTCATCTCTACAATAAACCAAAAATTAGTCGGGTATGGTAGTGCGCACCTGTAGTTTCAGCTATTTGGAAGGCCGAGGCAGAAGGATCGCCCCGGAGCCCAGCAGGTCGATGCTGGGGTGGCTGTGAGTGTGCCACTGCACTCCAGCCTGGGTGACAGAGTGAGATTCCAACTCAAAAAAAAAAGCAACCCATTATGTGCAGGTATCATTAATACCAGCCCAGTCTCCTGGCAGGACTAATATTTGAGGAGTTTTTAAAATAAACATTTGCCTTATCTGGGTCCTTTCATCAAGAGACTGACCTCAGGCAAGGCCTGAAGCTCACCAGAACATCACATCAATGAGATGCAGAACTCTCACTCAACATGATTCTTCCTTATCCCTCCTTAGTTTCTGTTTCACATCCTTCCCCCACTATACAAGGGGAGACCCTCCAAAAAAACCCAGAATTATCTTTTGGAGGGCAGGTTCCTTGTAGTACACTTGGAATTTGTTCCTCCAGATCAGTTAACCAAAGTCCTTATTTGGATGTTTTGAGAAGGTTGCATCAGGATTTGTGAAAGAAATGGCCCAACTTGTGGCAAACAGGTGACTGGTTCTTCCACCATGACAGTGCACCCGCCTATACTGCACTGAGTATTCTGTGGTTTTTGACCAAAAACAGCATGACCCCTATGTTCCACCTTCCCTATTCACCTGATCTTGCCCAGAGCAATTTTTTTTAATTTCCCTGAATGAAAAAAGTCATCAAAGAGAAACGTTTTGCTGATGTGGAAGAAGTGAAACAAAAAATGGCAGAAGCACTAAAATGCATGAGTTCAAAAACTGTTCTGAGCAATGGAAAAGTCAACTCAATAGATACATTGCATCAAACAGAGTACTTTGAAGGTGACTGAACATGTAAGAATAAATGTACAATTTTTTTACAAATAAATTCTGGTTATATTTGGGTACCCTCTCGTATAAACTCCCAATTTCAATCATTTGGGGAGATGGATTTGAGACTGATCTCTGGTTATCCTTGGCTGACATCACCTAGTTAAAATCCTTCTTCCCTGGCAATCCTTGTCTTAAGGATTGGCTTTTGCATGACAAGCAACGGGACCTTGTCAAACCCTTAGTGTTTCGGTAACATCATCTGGCCCCTTCATGTTCAATTATGGGTACTGGAGTAAATGCTGGTATTCTGGCTATTGCTATTACCATGAATACTAAACTGCTCTTTGTTTCTGACCAAGGAGTCTTGTATCTTTTGTCATCATCTGTGAAATTGCAACAGGATAACTTGTTAGCTTGCAAGCAGGTAAAATCCCAGGCCCTGTACCTTTACTGATAACTTGATTACTTGTGGCTGTGGTGTGATTTCTACAAAGATCATTTATTACAGTTATTAACTTTGGGTTGCCCATTCACACCTGAGGGACCTAATATGATCCTGAAGCTTAAGCTAATCCATGGAAACATTTCTATAAATTCCAACACTAATCAGGTGAGCAAAAACACCTCCCTCCCAAGTTCCAGCTTTAGATTTTCACATATTTCTCTTAGGAAAACCACGAAGAATAAATTGCCCTCAAATCTATTTTGTAAAGAGTCAAGTTTACATACACTCAATTACTAAACCAAGGTGGGAATAATTATCCCATAGTATGGCTAATCTCAACCTTTTTTTTAGTGGAGGCTAGGTCTCATATTTGGAGAAAAAAATGAACACTCTTAGAAATGAACATTTTGTCTAACACTACAAAGTTTTAATCATCTTAATTTTAGCAAATTTAAAACTTGAACCATCTTTAGTCATCAAACATTGGAGCTGCCTCGCACCCTCCATTAAGGAAATTTTCTCAGATGTCATTTTGGGCAGATGTGCACAGGTTGCCAGAGGAGACCAGCACAAGTCAGCCCCAGACCTAAGAGCTTCCCCTTAATCACAGAAGTCATGAGAGTTCCAGAATTTCTTTTTTTTTTTTGAGCCAGAGCCTTACTCTATCCCCCTGGCTAGAGTGCAGTGGCATGCTACTCACAGCCACTGCAACCTCGACCTACTGGGCTCAGGCAATCCTTCCACCTCAGCCTTACAAGTAGCTGGAACTACAGACATGCACCACCATGCTCAGCTAATTTTTTGATTTATTGTAGAGACAAGGTCTCACTATGTTGCCCAGGCCAGTCTTGAACCTGCGGGCTCAAACAATCCTCTCGCTCCATCTCCCAGTGTTGGGATTACAGACATGAGCCACTGTGCCCAGCAAAAGAATTGGATTCGTCCAACAAATATTTAGTGAGAACCTATGGTGGGCCAGGCCTTATGTTAGGCTTGAGGAAGCCAATGAGGACAAGAGAGAGTTTATGTTCATATAGGACATGGTGTCTAAATAAGTTGCACCAATTCAAGAGGGGACATTTGGGTGTTCCTCAGCTTAAATTGCACTTTTCAGCTTTTCTCAAAAAGCTTTTCATGTAAAACCTATCTGGTTTCCTAGGAAGTCCTCTTGATTGTAAACGATCAGGCTTGAAGCCTATCTCCCAAAGCCACAAATCTAGTCTCAGCCGTATGGGTATACAGAACAAGGAGAGGAAGTCCATGGCATCGTCAATCAATAGAGGTCTGTAAAGTGCTTCATATGTGTCCCAGAGTAGCTTCAGCAAAATGCCCGCTGAGGTCAGGGCTGGCATTATCAGAACAGTTCACCTCATGTCTAGACCACAGCCAGACACTGAATCACATTAATGACTAAGCGCATTGAGTCCACGAAGCACGCCAGGCACTAAACTGGGGACACGTTAGACAGATTGCTTCATTTAGCTCCACAATTATGCTGTGAGGTTGATACTATTGCCCTATTTTCTAGATAAGACAACTGAAGCCTTGAGAGCTTGATTGACTTGCCCAAAGTCCTACACAGTAGAGCTGGGACTCAAGGCCAGGCAGTCTGATGCCAAAGTCTGGTCTGAATTCAAACACAGTAGCTTTCTTGTGGTTCTCTTCACCCTTCAAGCTCATGCCCTCCTCAAGCTCATCCGACCTACCCTTAATCCTGCTTAGAATGTCCTCTTTATACATCTTCACAATGCTCTCTTCATACAAGCCTTGCCCTAAACGAAGCCACCTCAGAAACACCTACGACCGTCATATCTGAAATAACTCTCCTTCAAGTATGCTTTTTCACTGGTCCTCTTCTATTTTTCTTTATCCTTCTCACCTCCACATACATATTTCCTCTCTCCTGAAATTGTGCATTCATTCGTGCATTCATATTTTTTGCTTATTGCTGTCCCCATCACTAGCTCCATGAAGGCAATGTGGATCGCTCTTATTCATTCCTGAGCTCCAGCACCTGGCACCAAGCCTGGTATGTCGTGAGTGAGCAAGACGCACTTGCTGGATGGGTGGGTGAATCGATGAATCCCTCCCACTTTCTCTATCTCCTCTTCTTGGTCACTCCAGGACGGTTTCTTGCTGAAGTTCCTGTCTACTTGAATTTTCAGATCTGGTAGAAGAGGTCGGGGGAGGTCACTTGGTGTCACCTGTCATTCAGTCTTCAGTGTGAGGTTCCGCTTGACCATGTGAACACAAAGATAGTTGAAGAGTGACAGTTACAGCCTCACTACCTAACTTAATATGTGACCTTTGGAAAAATGTCTTGCATGTGCTCATAATGAGATGGGAGAAAGCGTTGGCTAATTTATGGATCCATTAATTTGGGGATTTAAAAAAGCCCTAATAACTATTGTGGGGTGGAAAAAAACCAATCACACATGTTGTTCTGAGTTACAGTGGCTATTTTAAGGAGGGCTGGTCTCTACGCAAGTATCACCTCAGATGAACTAATTCTAACACGATGCCTTGGGTTTGGGCTCATCTTCACTTTAGTTGTAAAGCGTGAGCAGAAGCGAATTCTTCATGTGCTTCTATGTTCCCACAATATGATTCTATGCTGGTGAAGCTTGAAACCATGATGGAAAAATGTTGTTATTAAAAGGAGCTAAAGCGACTCTCAGGACCACCTTGGAAACAGTGGAGAGTCAAGATTTTAAACATTTTTTGTAGTGAAAGATAAGATATGCCCATAACAGAATGTTTGGCAAAAGTCTCTAATGATAGCAGGGCAGTTTGTATCCTGATTTTATTTGATGAAAAAGCTGTAACATTAGTTACAGATAAATGGAGGTTGGGACTCTTAACTGGTGAAGCCTATGGATTCCTTCTAAGAATAATATTTTAGAGTACATAAAATAAAGTACATAAGCTTACTTGATACCAAATGTATGCCCCTTCTGAATTCCAAATTCTAGGGCAACTCAATTATTTTATAGTTAAGGAGACAGAAGACCAGAAAGTAAAATGGTGTCGGACATACACTTTAACCTAAAAATAGAAACACTTTCTTGGCAGAAGAAAACCATGCTGTGATCTAACACAATTAAGGAATGTCATTCTAAGCCAATCCATATTTAAGAAGGTCTAATAAGGATGGTTTAATCTTGCTTTTAATTTAACTTTGGAACAGCAAGTACTTTTCCCTTTATGCCTCTATTTACACAAAGGATTTGTTTTTATTACAAGCAACAAACTCTTTAGTGAAATACCTGAGCAATAATCACACCAGGTTAATAAGTTTAGTAATGCATTCAAAATCTGGTATGAAAAGCTTGCTCCTAACAAAAATCTTCTTTAAACTCCAACAATTTACATAGTTTATGCCAATGCCATAAAATACAATTTTGAGGATTGAAATGGAATTACTAAGGTATATTTTCTTTAGAAAAGAAAAAGAAACTGCAATGTTAATATGGACATAAGTGATTGACTCTTAGCGAGAAAAGAAAAGGATAATTATTCAGGGCCTTCCTAAAAACACTAGAAGAATCCATACCCCAAGATAGGCATGTGGAACGACTGCTCTCTTTAGAAGGGATAATTTGAATTTCTGCCCGACTGCATGCCTCTCAGCCTCACGTGTGAATACCCAGGAAAATCCTAAGAACTGCAATGATAAGTTGGACAAATCTCAAGGTGGAAGAGTTATTTTCCTTTCCCACACCCAAACTCCCTTTAACCCCAATATTTTTCTTCTGACTACATTGCTTTTGGTCTAAGAGGTTCCCAAAAGACTTTCTTCTCCACGTTGCAGCAAAAAGCAGAGGTGTCCCCAAAAGCCCAGAACTACTTTTAGACACTCTCTGCCAAAATTCCCAAATAGCTATTTATGACTTAACAAACAAATGCCCTCAATGCCTTCTGCTAGTTGTTTCTGAACACTACTAAACCTCTTGCACCTTTTCTTACAGGAAAACGCAGAACGATTTTTTTTTTAAAAGCATGTCCAAATGATGAATTGTTCTGCAAAAAGACTTCGTGATGTTGTCTGGAAGAAACAGGACTTTCTCTGGCAGTCTAGTATTTCTAGCTTACCCAGTCCCTAATCTGTCCCTTAGACAGCTTGACACAGGTAAAGAAGCATACTTTGAGATCTTTCCTAAATCTGCATCACATTTCTAAGTTCTTTCCCTCTTTACTTAGAAACACAAAGGTAAGCCAGCATGAATTAGCTGTTTTTTTTTAGAAACAGGGTCTCACTCTGTCACCCAGGCTGGAGTGCAGTGGCTCAATAATAGCTCACTACAGCCTTGACCTAACCTCAAGTGATTCTTCCTTCTCAGTCTCTCGTGTAGCTGGGTTTATAGGCACACACCATCACACTCAGCTATTTTTTCTAATTTTTTGTAGAGACAAGTTCTCGCTATGTTGCCCAGCTTGGTCTCAAACTCCTGGCTTTAAGTAATCCATCTCCCTCAACTTCTTTTTTTTTTTTGAGTAGGAGACACTCTGTCACCCAGGCTGGAGTGCAGTGGCACACTCACGGCCACCCCAACGTCGACCTGCTGGGTTCTAGCAATCCTCCTGCCTCAGCCTTCCAGGTAGCTGGAACTATAGGCGTATGCTACCACACCCGGCTAATTTTTTATTTATTGTAGAGAAGAGGTCTCTCCAAATTGCTGGGGCTGGTCTCAAACCCACGGCCTCAGGCAATCCACCTGCCTCGCCTCCCAAAGTGCTAGGATGACAGGCTGAGCCACTGAGCCCAGCCTCGACTTCTTAAAGTGCTGTGATTACAGGCGTGAGCACCAGCATGATTTTAAAACAGCCTTAGACAGGGCTCACCTAAAGGAACCCAAGGAAAAAATATGAGATGTTGTTTCTTCTTTCAAGATGCTTACAGTCTAGTATCTAATATAGTCTAACTACATTCTGGTTAATGAACCAAAACAAGCACAGAGCGATACACTTGCTGAGAACT
The DNA here is from genome assembly GCA_963574415.1 of Tarsius wallacei. Classification (NCBI taxonomy): domain Eukaryota; kingdom Metazoa; phylum Chordata; class Mammalia; order Primates; family Tarsiidae; genus Tarsius; species Tarsius wallacei. Next base: position 2,945 of record CAUYQG010072634.1, on the reverse strand, counting down.
AAGATGTGTTGTCATACTGTAACCTACATATAGTATTCTTATAACATCCAAAGCACTGTCACATACATTAGTTCATTTGACACACACATATACTCTGGAAGATAAGACGTGTTGTTATGCTCATTTCATAGATTGGAGACAGTTTAAGGGAAAAAATGACTTAAAGGTCATACAGTCAATAAACAGAAGAGCTGGGTTTAGAACTCAGGTTTGCTCATTTTAAATTTAGGCTTTTTATGGCCTGAAACTGAATTACTCTACATTAAAAATACACTAGCAGTTATACAAATTAAAACCTCCAAGATATGGAGTGGATTCAGAGAATTCATAAAGGAGATGAATTTTTTTTTTTTTTTTTTTTTTGAGTTAGTCTCCCTCCGTCGCCCAGGCTGGAGTGCAGTAGCACACTCCCTCCCGGCCACCCCAGTGTTGACCTGCTGGGCTCTGTGATCCTTCTGCCTCAGCCTTCTAAGTAGCCAGAATTACAGGTGTGCATGGCTTTTTTTGTTGTTTTTAATCAGAGTCTCACTTTGTTGCCCAGCCTGGAGTGCAGTGGCACGATCACAGTTCACCTCAATCTCCTGGGCTCAGGTGATCCTTCTGCCTCAGGCTTCTGAGTAGCTGGGACTACAGGCACGTGCCACCATGCCGGGCTAATTTTTTTTATTTTTTAGTAGAGACAAAGTCTCACGATATTATCCAGGCTGGTCTTGAACCCCTGGGCTCAAGCAATCCTCCCGCCTCCATGTCCCAAAATGCTGGGATTACAGGAGTGAGCCACCATGCCTGGCATTTGACCTCTACAATGTGGTAGAAAATAGGAAGGCATAGAAGATTTGTGAACATCGGTGATATGGAAAATGAAATTTAAGGAATACTGATGTGAAAGTTGCCAGTACCAAAATGAAGTCATTTATGTCAAAACCTAACAAAATGGAGTCGGGAAGGCATGAAAAAAGGCGCATTCTCACGAATGTCTGTAATCTGCCGTGTCACAAGGGATTTCTACACATTCTACACGTTTTTCCTGTAACAGGCCTTGTTGTAAGGAAAGCCAAGACTGCAGTGTCCCCAGATCATCTGTTTATACCAGGGCCCTTGCCTTGTGACGGTAGCCTCAACCAACAAGCTAATGCCAACGCCTGTAACAAACCCTTTACCTCTGGTTTCTGCAACCTTTGTTACAGTTCACGTGGACTTCCTCTTTTTATCTTTTTAATCTTCCCCTTGGCCCTGAACCCCCTGCATATGCCTATATTATAGCACACATATAGCAGGTTTGCAATCCCCCTGCTAGTCCCGATTAAGCTCTGCTTTGGAGGATTGCTCTCTGCCACTCATTTTAGTTTGACACTGGTCTACAGGATGGGTGGGCTTCAGAAGGGCCTGAAATGGATGATGACTACTGGAAGGGTCACCCAGTCATCTAGGAATGAGACCATAAGGGGATAGACTAGGATGGCAGAAATAGGAAGGAAACCATAAGCACAAGAGCCACTTGGGGAGGAAAATCCAAGAGTATTTGTTCATTGACTAAAATGAGAAAAACAACAACAACAACAAAAAAATCCCAGCACTAGCCTTAAGTGGCTGAAAGAGTGACTGCCCCTGGAAAAGGAAGGGAAGTGGTAAAGGACCCTGGCATAATGGGGGGAGAAATTCGGAACCGGACTTGTTGTATTGGGCTGACAGTGAAGTCTAGTACTCACTGGGAAAAAAAGAAACCAAGTCATGTGAGCCGACAGAACTGGAGATAAGAGTCACCAGCTCAAGGGAGATAATTAACATTACTGAGAAAACAAACATGAAAGCCTTTATAATGCATTAGCAAAAGGGTGTTTGGGGGGTTTATAGCTAAAGAAACAGAAGGCCAAAAGACAATAATAAAACAAACACCCCTCCTGGTTTTAGAAGTAGATGGAATAAAAGCTAGTCATATATGTTAATGAGTTTAATTTTTTTTTTAAGTCTATCAGCAATTGAAGACTGAATTCAGGGCCCTTTTGACCCTTTGAAATGTTTTTTCTCATGTTCACCTCTCTTCTAAGTCCAGAGTTTATTACTGTGGTGGTTTTGTGCTGTCACTTAGCTAAGCTGGCCCTGTGTTTCCCAGAATCCCCTTCCCTGCATAGTTCTGAATTAGGGTTGGCAGGAGAAGAAATGTGCCTAAGATCTGGAAGACCCAAGTGACACAGCAGCCCCATGTTGAGGGCTGGCACAGGATCTTGGCCACCACGGTAGCCGTGCACCTTACTGTTGCCCTCGAGTGCCCCTCAATGGGGTGGGGAGCACCAAGTACGGCCAGGTCTCCTCCTACACCTTCTCCAGCGCTAGGCCAGGCACTTTCTCGATGTCTTTTATATTAGAATATAAAATAAAATAATAGAATATACTATAATAATATATGATATACTATATTATATATAGTATATAATATATACTATAATATATTATTATATAAGTTATATAATTTATCATGTATAATTTGCATAATTTATATATTATATTACATAGTTTATATTATATTATAATATGTGCCGTGACATAAACTCTTTCAAACTGAAAGTGTCTCTGAAAATCAAAACAAAGAGTGTACCCCTTTCCTTTTGCCAAACTTTCTTTTTTTTAAGTTTTTTAATTTTAAAGATGTGGGGTACAATTCAGGGTTAAGTATACAAATGTTCATTATGTAGGTACCCTACCTTTTGCTAAACTTTCTAAGATGCTTAGTTGATTCTTGATATTTCAAAATATTGGACTAAGAAAACTGATGTAAAAAGGAAATATTTTTTGTTTTATGATGAGTATATAAGAAAAAAAAGTTACTGGCAAAGGGAATCAATGGAACAACAGTTACCACCTGAAGTTTATTAAATGAGCAGAACTTATTGCACTTGTCAAGATAGAAAAGTTTCACACACAAGGTTAAGTTGTTCCTTGGTACA
>CAUYQG010072632.1:0-32390 GCA_963574415.1 Tarsius wallacei | reverse complement strand
GAAGCTGGACTGGATAAAAAAATGTGGTACATATACACAGTGGATTATTATGCAGCCATAAAGAAGGACAAACATATGGACTTTGCAGCAACTTGGATGGATTTAGAGTCGATCATACTCAGTGATCTATCACAGAAACAAAGAACAGAGTACCATATGTTCTCACTTATAAGCAGACCTTGAACAACTATAACACTAAAAGAAAGTGATTGACAGTAGTGAGAAACTGTCAGGGGAGGAGGCTTGGGATTGGCAGTTGAGGGAAACTGCTAGGGGAAGGAGGGGCATACCTCATCAACAAGGGTACCTGCATAATCAACGTTTGTATACCTAACCCTGAATTGTACCCTACATCTTTATAATTTAAAAAAAAAGGAAAAAGAAGAGATTGGCAGTAGTGGGACACTGCCAGGGGAGGGAGGGAGGCACATAACATCAATAAGGATATGTTATCTTAAACGAGGCGAAGTGGGGAGCATAGGGAGGCCCAAATTTTACGGGTATGATGACCACTAATCTACCTAATTCTGAATTGTACCCCACATCTTTTAAATACTTTTTTAAATAAAAAAAAGGAAAAATAAATGGCAAAATTAAAATTACACATGTTCTAGCATCAGATCCCAGGACAGGAGCCTGTTTTATATACAGTTTTCCTCGAATAAAGCTCAATTTTTCTTTACTTTGTTCCATTTTTTGCAAATAGTTTTTCTTATTGTAAACAGTAATATTAAAATTTTAAATTTATATCTCTGCCCATAAAAATATTTAAAATTATTTGGCTTCATTTCCTAGAATTTATATTTTTAGGAGAGTTTTTTCTATTGCACAAGTCTTGTACTTTAGGGAGTCAAGTGATAATCGACTATTATTTAAACTTTGATTATACTAGTTTGAAATTGAAGAGGACTATTAAATTCAAGGTGGGGATTTGATGATGTCAATGTCTGGGATAAAAAGGAAAAGAATGTAGCTTGCTCAACAAATATTTGTTGAAAACCTACAACTGTGTAAAGACATTTGCAATTCTTGTATCAGAGATTAAGCTTAAGTTCTGTGCTTCACTAAGTAATTTTTAGATATTCCACAATGTACTAAGATCTTATTTTTAATAAGTCTGAAACCAACTTCTTTTAACTATGCCTGGGCAGTGGTGACCAGAAAAGTAAAGCTCTGCTCTTCCAAATCAAGTTAGAAATTAGGAGAACTAGGAAGAACAAGGGTCTCTGTGGAAAATTGTCTGGTGTTATTTTCATGAGTTGGATTTTGAGCACTGCTAACAGGAACACTGCTACCGACCTAGATATCGTGGCACACAGGTAGATTTTGAAAGACATCCAGACTGCAAACCTCTTAGGAGTTTGTTGATGGTAGTTAGCATCTGGTATTATATTCTGACATATACCCAGAACCTGGTCACAAGGTGCTGTCAACTGCCTTTACCATTTCATCAAACTTCTGGGTTCTGTGCCAGATGCCGAATTAGAAAATAAAGGTAGAATTAAAATTTCCATAATCCAATCACAGCAGTATAAATCTATGTGGAATTTGAACCAAAGGAAATTTCAGTAATTTTATTTCCCTTTTGCTTTATCTAAAGGTTTCTCAACATTGTCACTATTAACATTTGGGCTGGGTGATTTTTTTTCCTGTGAGGACTGTCCTGCACATTGTAGGATATTTAGCAGCATCCCTGGCCTCTATCCACTTGAAGCCAGTAGCACTGCACCCTTCTATCCTCAAGTCATGTCAATCAAAAACATCTGCAAAAACTGGCACATAAGACCTAGAGACAAATTTATACCCTGTCCTTACCTAGTTAAGAACCACTACTGTATTCAGAAACTAAACCCGTGTTGAAATATCCCAAATGACTCTGTAGTTTACACAGTATCAAATAGAATACAGAGGTCACATAGAATGAAGCTCAAAAAGGCATTCTGTTTGACAGTGGGGACACTGCAGGGGATGGGAAGGCATAATTCAGACAAAGTAAGAGGAATGTAGGCTACAGTCAAGGTTTGGAAGAGAAATAGATGTGATAGAAGAAAAGTAGAAATTTGCTACTTTGGGACAAGTTGGCATGAAGGGAGAGAAGTAAGATGGTATTTGGCAATGTTCAGTGCCTAACTAAACAGTGTGCTGAACAAAAAGGTTTTTTCCCTTAGATTGTTTAACTCAAGGCCTTGTTTTCTCTTTTCAAGATGGAGACAGTTGGGCAGGTTTAGAGTCAGAAGAAAGTTAATGGAAGAGAATATAAAGGCAGACATAAAAAGGGGAAAGAGAGGGTGGAAGCAAAAGCCCAAGGAGAGGAATGGTAGCTACAGGATGTCCAGATAAAAGGCTGATGACAGAGAAGACAGAATAACACAGCTGGAAACATTTGGAAACCAGAACTGGGCTGTATGATTTTAAGTCTTGGGTCTATCATCTATCATTCTACCATACGTGATCTTGAGATTTTTAAAATCTCTTTAAGTTTCTGTTTTCTCATCTGCAAAATGGTGATCATCATAATTCCCTCCCTTTAAAGATGCAGAGGTATGAAATAAGATGACTGTAAGGCATAGCTATAGAATAACACTGAGGGCGTGGGGATGGTGCATCAAGAAGCACACAGAGCATATGTATAGTGGCTGCCACAGTGACTGTAAGAGTCTTTGGTAGTCCAGGCACAGTGAAGGTCGACAGGAAGATGGGGGCATGGCACAGAAGGGACAATAGAAAGGAGAGATGAGGATTAAAAGGCTTAGCTGGACCACAGACCTAGGATGGGCCAGTAATCTTCAGCCTTCCAAATGTGTATGCTGAAAGTGGGTGAAGACATAGGAGAAATGTGATGGCTAATCTGCCAGAAGCACTGGAAGTCAGAGATGCTAGGGAAGCAGTTATGGACAATGTGGGAGTTGGGACACTACGGTCAATGTCTTTCTCAGCAGTAAAGCAGGGAGAAATATCTGGTGATTCTGTGGTCTAAGTGCAGACCATACTGCCATAGCATGCATTTCCTGTGGGGGTGGGGCTTTGTGCTAAAATCTCAGTCCTTAAAACACCATCTCTCTCATGTAAGTACCTAGTAAACGTCTACTGAATGAACAATTGAATAGCTAAGGGAAACCAATAGCCTCTTTCTGAAATAAACTCTTCTTCTTTCAAACCATTCAAATTTACACACACACACTCATAAAATTGGTCCTTGAACAACAAAAGTTTGAACTGCATGGATCCACTTATACATGGATTTTCTTCCACTTCTGACACCCCTGAAACAGCAAGATCAACCCCACCACATCTTCCTCTTCCTCAACCTTTTAAATGTGAATACAATGAGGATGAAGACCTTTATTTATGATGCACTTCCACTTAATGAACACTAAATACATTTTGTCTTTCTTATGATTTCCTTAACACTTCCTTTTTCTCTAGTTTACTTTATTGTTACAATATACAGAAAATACAAAATGTGTTAATCAATAATGTTATTGTAAGAGATGCGGTCAACAGTTAAGTTGTAGGGGAGTCAAAAGTTATATGTAAGTTTCAACTGCTCAAGGAATCAGTGCCCTAACCTCTGCATTGTTCAAGAGTTAACTGTGTATACATGTGTATACACACACACACACACACACACACACACACACACACACACATACGTTGGTTCTGTTTCTCTGAAGAACTCATATACATATTTTCCTGTTATCTTGTTATCTTAACTCTTTCATTAGACTAAAACTTGTTTGAGACAGTTGACTATCACTTTTTCATTTTTATATTCATTGTCTCATACTACCTTATTTTTTCTAGCAAAGCAGTATAGACATTTGTGGAATTAAAATCAATTTGAGCCGGGGCTCAGTGGCTCAGCCTGTAATCCCGGGCCTTGGGAGGCTGAGGTGAGTGGATTGCCTGAGCCCGTGGGTTTGAGACCCGCCTGGGCAACTTGGTGAGACCTCATCTCTACAATAAATCAAAAAATTAGCTGGGCATGGTAGTGCACGTCTGTAGTTCCAGCTATTTGGAAGGCTGAGGCGGAAGGATCGCCGGAGCCCAGCAGGTCTAGGCTGCGGTGGCCGGGAGGGAGCGGCCACTGCACTCCAGTCTGGGCGACGGAGTGAGACTCCAACTCAAAAAAAAAAAAAAAAAAAAAATCAATTTGAAGGAATAATAGTGAACAAAAGGCACAAAGTTACGATGCCAGATTGGTTGGAGGGTCATAATTTGGAGCAGTGTTTCTTAAACTAGGATCCATGGACGTATACAAACAGTTTTGAAAAAGAATTTTCCTTTACTCTGTAGTTTTTATTTTGATAACCTAAAAAATATTTTATCAGTGTACAAAGACAGAATTTTCTTTTGTAGTGAGAGAGCACAATGGAAAGATATTTTTGATAGACTTTGAGCTCTTAAGTCAGTGCTTTTCTGGGCTCTCAAGCTCTTCATACTTACTAAGAAACTACTACATTATTCAAATTAAAGAAACTCTTGCTCAGGAAAAGAACCCTGGGCTCTTTAAAGACTCTATTCTATCCCTTATTTAACATCCAGACACTTGTCAAAACCATGTCAAAAGACAATCTACAGATCTGACAAATTTGTAGATCAGGAGTATTGAAGTGAATATACAAATGGAAGCTAAAGTAGCTTTCTATTTGGAGTGGAGGCGGGGGTGGGCAAAGGAAGTCAATAGTATCTCCACTAGATGAAATAGAACGGGCAAATAGAGCAGGTTCTAACCATGACTCTGCAAACCGCATTTAGCAAGTCACTCTAGACCTACATTTTGTTATTTATAAAACAAGAGGTTTGAACTTGATAATTTTTCAGTTTCCTCTCTTCTCTAAGTTTCTAAGGATGTTGAAATTAGCAGGGGAACAGGAAGAACTGTGTGGCCAAGATTATACAAATTTCACTAGAGTCAAGATAGTGAATACATCCTTTACCTCCAGAAATTTATTTGCCCCTTGGTAATCCCTCCCGTCCCTCTCTATATTCCCTCACTCCCCAGGCAACTACTGATGTGCTCTCTGTGACCAAAGATTAGCTGGCATATTCTAGAATTTCATATAAAAGGAATCATACAGGATGTACAATTTTTTTGTGTGGCTTCTTTCTTGCAGCGTTATTTGAGATTCATCAATGTTATTGTGTATATCAGTATTCATTCTTTTTTATTGCTGAGTAGTATTCCACTGTATGGCTATTCCTCAGTTTTTCCATTTACCTGTCGATGAGTATTTGGGTTGTTGCCAGTTTTCATCACTTACAAATAAAGTTGCTAAGAAAATTTGTGGGAAAAAAAAGACTATACAAATTTCAAAAAAGCTTTAAATGGTATCTACAGAGAAGTAAAGACAACAATGTATCAATTATTTCTATTGTATTTTCACCTATAGTTATAGAGTAATTATTATATATCAGAAATAGATGCAGAAACTTGGAATTAATCAGTATACAAATTACAATTCTTGCTCTCAGGAAACTTGCATTCAGGGCATACTAGGGCAGGTGAGAAAGAAAATAAACAATAAAATAAAATAAATATACAAGTTTATATATGGTAGAGGAAAAAAGTTTGTGCTTCAATAGAAAACTATGTACTACTGAGAGAATATCTGGTTCTAGTCATTCATTGTCTTTGAGCTCTCTTACAGTTCTGTAAACTGTAGATAACAGCAATGCAAAACAATTGTTTTACAGATGGTTTCTGACTTGATATGGTTTGATTCACAATCTTTAATTTTAGGATGATTGTGAAAGGTATCACATTCAGTAGAAACCATGCTTAGAGTACCAATACAATCATTCTGTTTTTTTCATTTTTGGTATAGTATTCAATAATTTATATGAGATATTCAACACTGTATTATAAAAAATGTTTTGTGTTATATGATTCTGCCCAACTGTAGACTAACGCAAGTGTTCTGAGCATGTTTAAGATAAGCTAGGCTAAGTTATGATGTTTGATAGGTTAGGTGTATTAAGTGCATTTTCAATTTAACATTTTCAATTTATGATGGGTTCGTCAGGACATAACCCCAGTGTAAGTCAAAGACTGTCTTTCTATTTGCCAGTTCTATCTTATCTAGTAGAGATACAATTGACTTCTTTTCCCCACCTCCCTCCGCTCCAAATAAAAGCAATTTTAGGCTCTATTTGCATATTCACTTCAATATTCCTGTTCTACAGATTTGTTGGATCTACAGATTGCCTTTTGAACTGGTTTTAACATGTGCTTGGATGCTAATTAAAATGCTCACTTTTATTATTTTTATGAGGGTTGTGATTGTACCTTTCTATAAAAGTTATGGAATAAAGTCCATAAAGAAAATAAACCAGATGAGGATGGCAGAGAGTGATGAGGTGGGCTGTAGGACTGAACAGCTTCATATCTGCTCACCAGGAAAGGCTTGACCAGGGGAGAGAGACATCAAACTGAGATCTAAATTATAACAGTAGCATCTCTCGAAGGTCTGAGGGAAGAACATTCCAGGAAGATGCAGCAAGAGCTTCAAGGACCCTGATTTCTTTGTTGTGTTCAAAGTACCAGAAGAAAGTCAATACTCAACACTGGCACACAATGAGTAAAGGATAACATGATGGTATAAGGTGAGAACAGAGATACAGGCAAATGCCAGATGTTTAGAGTCTAAAGGGCTATGATGTAATGTTTGGAGTTTATCAATGCAATTAGGAACACCATAGGCAATAAACGATTTGAATCCTATATTTGAAACAGTTTTCCATGGCCAAAACCCTTGACTAATTGGTTTATGTGCATTACTTCAATTAGTCCTCATGTTAATTCTGTGGGGCAGGGATTATTAATAATATTTTCCTCTTCTCTATAAATGAGGAAAATTAAACTCAGAGGATAAGTGTACAACTAATACCTTCAAGGAAATGATTGTTATCCATCAGTGAAAATAGCCAGTGTTTTTATCGTCTACTGTTTGCACCATGTTTGTGATTAAGTTGAGAATGAGTTCAATCATGATCAACAATGCTCTTCTGAATCATTATATTGAATAAAGGTTTAAATGTTTACTTTACAGAGTTTCTTATCCTCTTTTTAAATATTATTTGGTGGTTCTCCTTTCAAGAAATATTTGCAATGTCAGTTTTGATTAGGAATCTGAGTTAATAAGATTAGTGAATCAGTTATTACTGTGAAAGCTTTGAGTAAATTTATCCAACTTCTACATTACTTCAATGATTTTTATTTGTATATTAATTATTATTTGTTTATTATTTGTATATTAAGCATAGAGCAGCTTGCATATAGTCTTATACAGAGGAGATGCTTAATTACTAATCAAAATTACTTAAACTGACACATTCTTATAACTACATACTATGTTAGCCAATAAAAAGGCAATATATCTTAATCATATTTGTAATAGCTTTCAGGTTGAGTTTGCAATATGTTGACTACAGGATGACTTGTTCTTTTTCTTCCAATTTAGTAGATAATATGAACCTTATTATTCATTTTGAAGTTTACAATTTAAAGCTTATAATATTTTCATCACTATGGGAGTAGAAAAATTGTCTTTAGGAAATAAAAAAAAACTAATAGTGTATTGGCAGGTAAAGTCCCATTCAATAAGCTGTGCTGAGATTTGTCAATATTTTCAACCTCTTTAGTTTGGATACTGCAAATTTTCATTAGATATATAATTCCTTTCTCATGATTCAGTGCTTTTGCAGATGATTAGTAATATAATCTGCTTCACTTTCTTCTTAGCTAAGCTAGTTTTCCATGGACTGATTTAGGTTTTTTTCCACCTCAAAATACAGATGATTTTGAAATTTGACAAGACAATAACAATTTGGACACGTACTGAAATGAACCACCAGTGGCTTCCCAGAAGAAGCGCAATGACTATTTTGTGTGGAGAACATCTCTTCCAGAGTCCCCTGAATCATCAGACTTGGCCACATCCCAATTGTTCTTTCAGCAAAAATGGAGAAAAAGAAAAAACTGAAGTGACTAGCTAAGCAAAACACAAGCACAAAGAAACAAAAAGAATATTTCAGGAAGAGCAGTCAACTGGAAGTTTTGAGTCAAAAACTATTGGCTTGGTGGATCCAAAAGGCTTAGGAATTTAAACCTTACAAGGGAAAATAATACTAGTCCTCTTGAGTGTGTCTCTGTGTGTGTCTATGTTGATACATATACACTCATTGTACATTTTCCCTCTATTTTAAATAAATTTTCCAAGCAGATGGTCATAATTAAGCAGATACCTTCCACACCTACAATAGCATGATGAGAAACAACAACAAAAAACTAAGTATATTAAAATATGTAAATATTTTCTCCTACTGATTTTATAAACTGAGTATCTTGTATGTTGCCTCTAATTCAGCACAATAGGCTTATTTTCATAGATTCTGCATTTTATTTCAGGCTAGGCAGAATTCCTCTGAGGTGAAGATATGTAATCTCTTTAGACTCCTGGGTCACCCCAGGGAAGAAGTGCTTTTATTGCTTGCTCAAGCTTTTAAAACACTGCTTGTTAAGCCTAAGAAATCAGCATACTATCCTTAAAAAGCCCTCAAATAGGATAGGCACTCTACGTCACACATGCAATGCTAATCTCCCCTGTAGAGAAAAACACATAAAACTGAATTTATTTATTTATTTTTTCAAGTAAAGCAGAGTATGGTTGAACAAGAATAAAAAAGGAAAAACAGTGACTTCTACCCCAAACTTGCAGAATTTGACTTCATTATAATACCCATGTAAAAATTAGAACATCCCTGTATTAATTTATCAGTGATCATTTTTTAGAAAACAGCCTACTTCTGATTTAGGTACCACCTAAATATAGGATTCAGGAGGTTCTATAACTTAAAGTATCAAATAAATTATAGGAAAACATTATAAACTGAGTCAAAACAATTGCTCTAGCTAGATAAGAAGTTTACTTTGTAAGTTCAGATCAATAAATACATTGATTATTTTAGAAGTAGCAGTAAGAGTTATAATTGACAAAACATCACTAATTACCAAGTCTTTTATATATGTGTAATGCATTTATAAATTAACATATTTTATGTCCTTGTTAATTACTTGAGGCATCTTTGTAGGACCTTAGCATTACCTATGCCAAGCACTTGTTACATAACCTCTTTGAAGGTTAATGGAGCAGAAGGATGAGGTTCAGTTACATGGAGAGAAAAATAATGATGGAAGAAGAAAGAGAAATAGACTCGCCTTTCAGAAGCATATACTGAAAAAACATCTTATGATCTTTTATTGTTTTGACATGTATTTTAGGTTCAAAAAACCATTAGAGTCAATCATCATATTAAGTTATGTAACCCTTACCTATTCTAGGCCTTAAAATAGTTTTTAACCTGTGATTTTAAAATATAGCTTCGTACTGTAATCCTTCCATTCACTGCAACTGCTTTTTACTCTAAATTGTCATCCTACCTAATCAAGACCCCACTTTTTCATTGGATAACCAAGAAAAAACATGTAGACAATGAGCTGGACTACAAAGAGACATGGAGGCCAAATTGCCTTGAGTTTCCAAGGTGGCCAGCCAAGCTGGCAGCAACTTCTTGCTACATTAATCTTGGTGAATCCCTGGCATGGAAAACCAGAATGATCCTTTATCCCAGAACTATCTATTGTCCACCATTGACTTGCTCCTCTTCTTTGTGATGTCTCCTCTTTCAAAGGAAGCTATCGAGGATGCTTCTAGAATTCTTTGTTTATCAAATTACCACTAAAACACTTGTTGACTGGTAAAGTACATCTATTAAGACTCATTTTAATTCATATTGCTTGCAATGAACCAAATAAACTTAGATCCCATTTTATTACTAATAAGAGGCATCTCTTATGGAAAAGAGAGCTTATATTTATATGGGCTTTAAGCTTTGCAAAGCAATTTTACATTTTATTCCATTTGATTCTTACACCAGTCAGGATAGAATAGTTTTTTATTGTAATGGCAAACCACTACTGTATATCATTACCTTAAAACAGCAAAGGTGTTTTTTTTGGTCACGCTATTTGTTTTTCATGAGTTATCTGGGGAGAAAGCCTTGCCCTATGTCACACTCACTCAGGTATTCAGGCTAAGGAAGGCTCAATGTCTGTGTTTCTATGACTGCAAAACAAGCAAAAGGGAGCATGCTTAGGGATACACCAACTTTTAAAATATATTCTTGAAAGTGACTTGGGTCACTTCTGCTCATCATTTATGAGCCAAAGCAAGTCACATGATCCTTCCTAACTTCAAAGGAAGTGAAGAACTTAATCCTGCTCTATGTCCAAAATGAAAAGAATTTGAGTGTTTACGAGACCTAATGACTATTCCTCTTCACAGTCCTATGAGAAAATATAAGCAGGAAGGCAAGTCATGGGAACCAGGCAGACTTTCTAAAGCTGAAATGTAGAGCAAGAATGGAAAGACACCTACATGAGACAATGCTCTTCCTTCTTGTTTATAAATATCTTCCTCTCACCAGACCACAATGCTTAAAACAATTCTTTAAGATTCAACAATGCCTTGCTTAAAATAACAATAGCTTTAATTGCTTTCCTATCATCTTGGTGTGAATCAATTGCTGAGAAATGGTAATAGAGTATTCTTCAAGGTGAATATGAAGCACATTCATGACACAAAAAACAATTTAGTAATGTATCTCCAGGATGATTCAGTCAGAAGGGAGTTCTGGTGTATAACATGGAAGGTGATGAGGTCTCCAAGACTCCTGCAGTATGGGGGATTGAGAGGTTCTTTTAACCAAAAGATAGGACAGTCCTGGGAAAGAACCTCTGTAGACATTTTTTAAGATACTACACTATGGAGTTGAGTGATGTGTCCTCCTTAATTTATATTATTTCTTAAAGCTTTATAGAGCAAATTAGACATAAAATAAAAATCAAACAGGTGATGTATTTAAAAACTGTGAACTTTGTGAAAATGCAAAGAGAGATTGAAAATTTTCTTAAAATAGTCGTGCTAGCCCCAGACAAGTAATTGACCATTCCAGTGAAGGTTAATTTGGGACACTAAAATTGAGAATTAAGACCATGGAAGAAAACTGACAGATGGGACTTGGAGACATAATTCCACTGAACGCACTGAAGTATTTTAGAAAGAATTGGAAGTTGATACCAATATCATGGTGTATATTATTCATATGATATATATATATATGTGTGTGTGTATATATATATATATATATATATATACTTTCTTACATTAACAAGATGCTTTGGTAGTTTTGATCGTGAACTTTTGAATGGAGCCTTCATGAAATCTCATATCAATTTCTTATCTTTTTCTCATTCTAGCATATTTTCTAGTCGTCTGTTTGGCTTAAAAGTTCAAAATTCATATTTTTTAGTCGTCTGTTTGGCTTAAAAGTTCAAAATCTCTGGAGAAAAGCTTCTCCTATCTCCCAGGTTAAAGGGATTGCTGTCTTTTCCTTTCAATCCCTTTGCTATGTGAAGACACAGTGTCCGTTTCCTCCAGAGGGAGCAATAACAATGCATCAATGCACCATCCAAAAAGTGGAGACTGGGCCTTTAACAGACACTGAACCTGCTGGTGTCTTGATCTTGGAAAGTTCACACTGTCTCCAAAGCTATATATATATATATATTTTGATATTATCCATTCTTGGGTATTTTGTTATAGGAGTGCAAACTAACTGACAGAAATTGATATAAGGAGTGGAGTGTTGTTATAACAAATACATACCTGAAAATGTGGAAGCCTCTTTGAAAATGGGTGATGGCTAGAGGCTGAAACAGTTTTGAGATGTTTAAAAGATCCTGTATTGCCATGAACAGATGATTAAGAGTGATTCTGGTAAGGATTCAGAGAAACAGGAGAGTTATAGAAAAAGCCTCAATCTCAGAGATTAAGTGGTCATGAACAGAATATTGGTAAAAATATGGACAATAATGGCCATTCTGATGATGTTTTAGATGAAAATGAGGATTATTTTATTGGAAACTGGAGGAAAGTTCAGCCTTGCTACAAAGTGGCAAAGAACATGAGTAATGTCTGTTTCCTGCTGCTTGGTGGCAGATAGAATTTGAGAGTGATGAACTAGGATATTTGGCATAACAAAACTTTAAGCAAGGGGTTTAGAGTGTTGCAGCATGGCTTCTCTTAACTACTTATAATAAAATGCAAAGAGACAGAAATCAGTGAAAAGATGAAATTTATAATCAAAAGGGAAGTAAAACATAACTATTTGGAAAATTTTCAGCCTGGCCATGTAAAGAATTAAAAAGGATGTTTAAGAGAGAAAACCAAGAATGTAGTGAAGCTACCCTTTGATAAAGAGATTAGTATGGCTAGAAGAAAGTCTGATGCTACTTATTAAGACAATGAAAGAATGTTCCTGAAGGCATTTCAGAGGTCTTTGAAGCTGCCATGCTGATTACAGGCCAAGAAGTGTCAGGGCCTTGAGAGGAGAACAATTTCAAGGGAGGGCCCAGGGCACCAATGGGACCTCAGAGCTATCCACATCAAGACTCTGTTCCTACATTTTGGTACAGTGCTCCTTGGCTGCCCCAGCTGTGGCTCAAGTGGGCCCAGATGCAGCTTGGGCTACAAGAAGGCACAAGATGTAAACCTTGACATCATCTACATGGTGCTAACTCTGCAGGTGCATGGAGCACTAAATTCAACAGCCACATTCAAAGGATCACATATTTTGATTATGGAAAATTTATCTTTGAGATGCCAGGATGGTTCAACCTACATAGTTCAATAAATGTGATGCACTATATTAACATAATGAAAGACAAAAAACAGTTTGATCATCTCGATAGATTCAGAAAAAGCATTTGGCAAAATCTAACTTCCTTTTGTGAAAAGAACCTTCAACAAATTTGGTATAGATGAAATGTACCTAAACACAATACAGATCATATATAACAAAGTCATGGCTAAATCACCCTCAGCAGGGAAAAGTTGAAAGTTTTTCCTCTAAGATGAGAAACAAGATAAGATGTTCACTCTCAACATAATACTGGAAGTCTTAGCCAGAGATATCAGGCAAGAGAAAGAAAAACAGACATCCAAATTAGAAAGGGAAGAAGTTAGACTGTTCCTGTTTGCATATGACATGATATATAGAAAATCCTAAAGACCACACACACACACACACACACACACACACACACACAGTTAGAACAAGCAAATTGAGTACAATCAGCATATAAAAACCATTAACATTTCTATATACTAACAACAAGCTATCCAAAAAAAAGAGAAAGAAATCAAGAAAACAATGCCATTTACAGTAGCTACCAAAATGAAATATTCAGAAATAATTTTAAGCAAGGAAGTGAAAGACTTATAAACTGAAAACTATAAAACATTGATGAAAGGAATTAAAGAACATACAAATAAATGAAAAGATGTCCCGTGGTCACGAATTAGAAGAATTAGTATTCTTATAATGGCCAAACTACTCAAAGCGATCTACAAATTCAATAAAATTCCTATCAAAATTCCAAAGATATTTTCCAAGAAATTCTAAAATTTATTTTAAGCCCTGAATTGCCAAAGGAATTTTTAGGAGAAAAACAAAGTTGGAAGCATAACACTGCCTGACTTCAAAATATACTACAAAGCTATAGTAATCAAAACAATATAGTACTGGCACATAGATCAATGGAACAGAACAGAGAGCTCAGAAGTAAATCCACGCACTTACAGTTAATTGACTCAGCTGCCAAGAGTGCACAGTAGAGAGAGGACCGTCTTTTCATTAAATGGCATTGAACAACTGGGCATTCACATGAAAAATGAAATTGATGCTTATCCCATACCATATAAAATGTCAACAAAATACGGATTAAAGACTGAAATGCAAACCTGAAACTATCAAACTACTAGAAGAAACCATGAGGAAAAGCTCTGTGAAATTGGTCTGGGCAATGATTTTTTGGATTTGAACCCAAAATCACAGACAACAAAAGCAAAAGTAGAAAAGTGATTGGGACTACAACAAACTGAAAAGTCTCTGTGCAGCTAAGGAAACAGAATAAAGAGACAATCTATAGAATGGGGGAGAATATTTGCAAATCATACATCTGATAAAGTGTTAATATCCAAAGTATATTTAAAAAACTCAACTCAATATAAGATACCATATAGTCCAATTTTCAAAATGGGCAAAGGGTCAGACTAGATATTTCTCAAAAAAAGATATAGAAATGGCCATCAGGCATATGAAAAAATGCTCATTACTAATAGAAAAATGCAAAGCAAAATCACAATGAGATATTACTTCATACCTGTTAAAACAGTTATTATCAAAAAGACAAAACATAAGTATTGACAAGGATGTGGAGAAAATAAAACCCTTGCACAAAGTTGGTGGGATATAAATTAGTATAGCTATCATAGAGAAATGTATAGACGTTCCTCAAAATGTTAAAAAATAGAACTACCATATGATCTAACAATCCCACTATTGTATATATATCCAACAGGGTAAATAATTCACTTTAATTATAATCAGAATTAGAACTATTACTAAAATATTTAGTTTACTTTTACAGTAGTTGAAAACCTTCAGGAGTTTGTGTCTGAGTTCTGTGTAGACTATTTGCTATCTTGTTTCTAATACATGTTCTTAGTGAGCTTATGAGACATGTTTAACTGTGTTAGAATGATCAAAATAAAATTTCCTGTTTCATATGCAATTTAGGAGCTAACATAGACAAGCTTCAGTAATAATCTTGTCTCCAGTCTAGAGAAAAAGGTATTTCTTTATGCAAGCTGAGAAATACTGAGACAAGATGGCAAACAAGGTAGCAAAAAGTGTTTGTAAATTGATACAAGGATTTCATCAACAAGGGTACCTGCATAATCAGCATTTGTATACCTAACCCTGAATTGTACCCCACATCTTTATAATAAAAAATATATATATAAGAAAATAATTGAAATAAGGGATGCCAAGTGACTGATATGAAGGATTCATATCACTCTTCACCAGGATACCCATGTATCATTGGTTTATTCCAAACTCTTCAGAAAAAAAGGTTTGAATCTTGGAAGAAATGTCACTGAATCGACATAGATACAAGAAAATGTTTCAGGGATCAAAAAAATCAAGTTGAAAAACCATAAACAAAGAATTTATAGATATATTTTTAAAAAATTCAGATTTCAATAATACGTTAAATGCCAAAAGAACTGATAGGGAGAAAGATAGTCATTTACATTTAAAAAAAAAGATTTTAGACTTTTTCTCCTAAATCTTATTATTGGATTAACAGACTCCACCACTTAACACTAAATGCTCTCTGGATAAGAAAGAATCCTCCCAAATATAGTTTGCCCTGTTCTTTTCTTTTCTTTTTCTTTTCTTTCTTTCTTTTTTTTTTTTTTGGTAGAGACGAGATCTTGCTATGTGGCCAGTCTTGTCTTAAACTCCTGGCCTCAAGCAATGCTACTGCCTCAGTCTTCTAAAGCACTGGGTTTATAGGCATGAGTCACTGTGCTTGGCCTGTTTCTTTATTTATAAAATAAGTATAATGTTTATCTTGCTTTCTTCTATAGTTTCTTGCCTATGGATAATGTTTTCTCCTTCACTAAATAAATCTTGATCCTCCTTATTTGTGGTGGAAAGAAATCAAATTATGGGCCTTTCGTTTCTAGCCTCACCAAGATAATCATGCTTTACATTTCAAAGAAAAAAGCAGACTGCCTTTTTCAAACACACTTTTCTCCATTTCTTGAAATTTTTACTTGGGCAATTTCAATAACAAGACAATCATCACATGGTTACTTTCAACAAATACTCCAAAGATGGAAAATAGGAGCTATATTTTTAGTAATGCATGGGAGCTTCAAGACAAGACAGTCACACTCCAAATGGGCAAGTCTTTCAGGTAAACTTATAGAAAGATGAGGCTTATTATCACAGTCAAACTACAAATATACTTAGTGTCAGCTGGACTTGAAAGCAGAGTTAGACTAACTTCTCCCAAACACCCACGTACAGCTGTAGTCAATTCCCTTTAGGTTTTTCTTCCTCGATGCTTCTAATGTCAGCTTCCTCCTTCCTGTCTCCAGTTTTGACTGTTATATGTTTAAGTTCAAGCCTTTCCCATTTCTGCCTTTGCTCATGCTGTTTCCTCATCTAGACCCCTTCAGATTTGTCTACTCTAATCCTACCTAACAAGTTATTCTGCCCTGAAGCATATGCACACACATGCACACACACGCAGACTCACACATCCCAACCCACCCTTCCCCACCTTCCACCCTCTCACTTGGGCATCAGATATCCCATAATGTTTTGCTTGACTAATGACTTGTTTTGGAACATTCAGCATATTCTGACTTAACTTCTTTTAAATCACACACCTGACACTTAAAAGCCTTCCTCATTTCCCATTCTTGAACTAGGAGCTTTATGTCTCTCATAGACTTACCTTTGTGAAACTATTCTCTGCCACTTAGACTGAATTTCCCACCGTTCTTTTAACGAATATTATTAAAAGTGTACTAGCTGAACTATCTTACTTAATTGACTCTTTTGGAAGAGTCAGTCAACCAGGTGCTTTGCACATGGGAGATTCTGTTACATATGTAAGGCTCACTCAAGAAGGAAGGATTATTCTGAGAATTCTCTCCAGCCCTTTCACAAGTTACAGAGTAACTTGTTAACAGTTCACTATTACATCATAGGACTTGCATGGAGATAAGATCCAAGAGTTGTTTTTATGGAAGAATGGAGTTTGAGGAATGTAGAATGCCAAATTCTGAGTGTCTGGGGTCAGAGAGCAGAAGGCAGGAAATACTAAGGTACCAGATAATGGATTATACAAAAAGGGGAGGGGTTTGATGAGGAGATGCCTGCCAAATGAATTGGGAAGAGTGGATGGAGGATAGGGGAGGGAGGGATGGAGAAGAAAGAGTAGGTTCTGCATATAAACATGTACTTCACATTTTGACTGGAATTAACTCCAATCCTAAGAAGAATGTTATAGAGAGGAGAGACATTGTCTATAATTGATACTAAGAGAGTGTATCACTCACCTGAGAAACATCAGAGACAGATGCACAGGCTACACCTGCAGAGGTTCTATTTCAAGTGAATAGGGTGGGGCCAAGAAACCTGCACTTTTCATCACACCAATGAGTGACTGAGATACGTGGTCCAACGGCTATCAGGTAGAGATTAAGGGTTAGCTTTCAAAATATGGTTTAGATCCCAGAATCTTTTAGTTAATTTACAGCCTCACCTGCCCATGAATTGGTTGCCTGAGTAGGAAGATGTCTGGAGGACTTCATGCACAGATTACTCACTATTCATGTTGCCACCAGAGGTCCATTTTAAGAACAGGAAGAATCTATACTTTTGACACATTCAAATCTTGAAGCCCCACATCTGCTTCATTTAGTGCTATATGTTTTCAGCTGAATAGGATGTTGTGTGTCTTTCATATTTTAAGTTGCTTAAAGTTTAACAGCACATGTAGTTTTCAGCAGTAAGGTGCAATGGATGTCCCAATGATAATTCATAAAATTCACAAAAGCCAAACATGCACATACAAACACAACTCCTTAGCTTTTCAACTTTCAAACCATATCCAAAGAGCACAATTAAGTCTCTGTACAGTAATTTTCTCATGAAAAATGGCCAGTAAATGTTTCCTATAGATAATTTATTTTAGTGTTATTGATTTTTTTCCCTCTTAAAAAGCTGTATTGAAACAACAGCCATTAAGGCTCATAGAGCTTTGCAACATCTGGTTATGATTGCAGACAATTGCTGCATTCCTCATTCTAGAGGCTACAAATAATACCACTGAGACACCTTCATTAGCCGCCTACTATTCCCCTTTCAGTTGGCACCTGGGGAAAGGCATGCAAAAGAGATAAAGAAATATCTGAAGGCAAGGCGATGGTTATTGTCCATAAATTACTTATGCCATTTACCCACAGAGTCTACTCCCTGGTGTTGCATTAGAACACGTTGCTTCTATGTTCATTACTTGGAATAGCTGTGCCCAATGCATTTAGTGAATTAAATACATCCATTTTTCAGTTAGAGGCATACGGGCACACAGTCTCCTCACTTAAACAAGTTTGCATAAGTAAACTTCATCAATATTATTAGTCACTTTCATTAGCTGAAAGAAGCAGAAACTGACTGACAATTTAAAGTGAAATAATTTTATCAAAAAGATGGGAGTAACTCTGGAAACTCCTTGGAAGACTAGAGAATGAGGTTTGGAAAGGGAGCAGAGACAAAGAAATATTGGGAAGGTGAGAGGATCACAGTAAATTATGAGAGAATACTGCTTCCTCTGCCACTGTAGAGGACACAGTCCTGACTGCCACCACCCACCCTGGGAAACAGGCATGGCTGCTGTACAAGTAGATGTATTTTACTGTCTCTGATTTTTGTGTCACTCCTTCAAATTTAAAATGCCAGGAGGATCTTGATCTAGTTAGCCAAGCCTAGACCTCATGTCTCTGTCCAGCATGATGGCAGGCTTGAGAGAAGACTGAATCTTAATTAACTGAACTTGCTGGATCAGACCCAGGTCCAGATGTAGGATGTAGGTTCTGCCTCCCATCAAAACACAGTAGAAACATAGGAAACATAGTTCAGAAGCTAGACAGTCAAAATGCCCTTAAGTACCCACTCTACTAGGTGGCAAGATGCAACATAAGTTTGAATTATGGTTTTTTCCGAGCCTGTTCACTCAAAATGGCTTGTTTTTAACATGGACTACACCACATCTAAGAAAGTGGAATTAATTACCAAATCAATATCATGATATTAGTAGCTTTAAGGAGTATAAACTGATAGATTGTCTTTAGAAAGTCAGACATTTATGTCCTCAAGTATAAAGCTTATAAATATATAACTAAATAATGTTACATAAATATGAAATTTTCCACCTTTTCTTTCATTCAGTCTATCAATAAACATTCATTTAGTGTTCAGTGTTTTCTACAGACCAGGCACTCTGGTAGATACTGAGAACTCAGAGGTGAATTTAACTGTTCTTGTTTTCAGTGAACTTAGAGTAGAAGACAATATGTGTGCAAACAAGACGATGCAATAGAATGGCTTGGGTGATTTATGAAAGTATGTACAAAGCATAGTGTACAAATATGTGAGGGGTCAAATCTACCTAGGGAAGAAGAATTACCTCTGGTAAAAGTAATAACACTAATAGTAATAATAATAAATAAACTGTCCTAGAAAATGAAATGTTCTCCTGGGAAAGTAAGAAAATAGGTTTCCAAGCATAAGAAAAGACGCAGAAGCTGTTGAACGTGATTTGAAAGTGAGAGAATGTGTGTATATGTTGTCTGCGAAGGGGTTTGAATCAGGTGAGAGCAAGGAGATGTGAAATTATGAATTGAAATGATACTGGAGAAGTAGACAGAGTCAAAATTTTAAGCTCCTATCCCTAATAGGGAATTTGGGCTCACCACGTGGGCAATAGAGAATCAAAGGTTTTTAATCAGAGGAATATCACATTTTGCTTTGGTGCTTTATGTTTCATGGAATGTTTTACTAAGGTTGTTCTGGTGTGCAGAATGGATTGCAGGAGGTAAGATGAGGCAGGGAGATCTCATCGATTTTTTGGAATCTTCCAGGGAAGAGAAATGAGTCAAAACTAGTAAAACTGGAAGTACCAATGGAAAATGGAGGAGGATTTGAGGCATAGGAACAAGGATTGGCAAGGCTCTGCTACCAGCAGCACATAGGGAATGAGGGGAGGAGTGGAGGAGGATGCTGGGCTAACAGCCAGGCTTTGGCAGAGGTGTGAGGTGCCAATGGAAGCAGACTGAAAGATTGGGTGAGGAAAGAAGAAATGTCCAGTAAAAAAATACACACACACACACACAATTTGGAATGTAAGAGAGATTTTAATTAGAAGTATCACTATCAATCACCAGGGGAGTACTTGAGATAACTCCAGGAGAGTATGTACAATACCGAGAAGAGGACACAATATAGAACACTGGAACACTCCAACATTTGAAGAATGGATAGAGTAGACTCGTCCGCAGTAGCAACAAAGGAAGAATGATCACAGGAACCTGGGGACAGGGGTAAACATAGAATGGAAGAATGGAGAGAAATTGGAGAAAAATGGTGTCATCAGTACCATATTATACTGAAATTCTTTTCGCTGTGTATAAGGCCATCTAGAGTAGGGACTATGCCTTTTTAAAACTTAAACTATGCAGCATCTAATACGATATCTAGAACATGGTAGGTACTCACAAATGTCCTTTGAGTTGAAGCATAAAACACACTTGCCACCAGAGAAGGAGTTGGTGACACCACAACACCACTCAACATTTTCCCCTAGAGGAAGTCTGCATATCAGTTAGTTACCAGGAATGTCCTGTGCTGAAATATTCATCATGGTGTTATAGAGTCTACTTTCAGATAATGCCAGAACTGAAGTATAATCAGGAAATTACTTATCTAATCCAAAGAAGCATCTCCTATTTGACAAAAGAAATACAGTTGCAGAAAACAGAAGGATGGAACAAAGAAGCTGCTGGCCAGAGACCAGAGAGTTCAGATCAACCTGGGATCCAGTGCAACACATGTAGAGAAGTCATTCCCAGTTTCATGGGTGATCAGCAGCAGAAATGCATAGAAAATATGTCCTTTATAATATTTAATTGTGCTGTATTAGATGAATAGTAGAAAGTGAAGTCTTATCGTTCCATACTATAGGTTCAGTTCGTTAAATCTTTTAGGAGTGAACCCCTGCTGGTATATAGATATAGACATATAGAGATGATATATAGATAAAGATACAGTTATTGATACAGATAGATACAGATCTATACATAGAGAAAGGCACAACTACTCTATAGATATTAGAGATGCAGATATAAATGTAGTTATGGATATGATCATGGATATGGAATTAGAGATAGATGTTTGAACTAGATAACTGCCTCCTGACTGTGGCAGGATGGATTCAGGTCCCTAGGGCAATTAAAAAAAGGCAAGTAGTTCTGTCAAACAGTTTATTTCACGCTGTTTATTTATACATAAAATGATATGATGCATGAGATTTGCTCCAAAATATTACAGAAGGGGAGACAGGTGAGACGTAGATCAAACAAGACTCGTTCTGAGTTTATAATTGTTGAAGCTAGGTGATGTGCATGCTTATTTTACTAAATTGTCTACTTTTGCATTTGTTCAAATGTTTTCCACAATTAAACATTTTTCAAAAGTGAAAGCTTGTTTCTGCCTCAGAGTACTGCATATTCAAATAGCATCTTATTAGCGGCTAAACTACATGGGAAAGATTATAAAGTCAGAGAACATTCAAGGGAGTGTCAAGGAGGGGATGAGACTGGAAGCAGGATATCAAAGGGTACAGTTTGGACAGGCAGAAAAGTTAGGAAGGCATTTTGGCATGGGAAGGCAAGAGAGAAAGGAAAAGAGGGGATATCTTTGTTGAACAGTAAAAACACCATTTTAAGAGTAATGGGTGACTGATACAAATATTGAATTAGAAAGATAGTTCTGGATTGTGAAATCCTGGAATGCTAGTTGGTTCAATTCATATCTACATAGTGAGAAACAGAAACCTATCCATGGTTTCTGAGAAGAGAAATCTTCTTTTAAAGAAATCCGCTTTAAAAATATTAATCTGGCATAAAAAATAAAGAGTGGATAGACTAACAGCAGAGGGTTCTGTTGAAAAGCCTCATCAGTAGTCCCAAGATTTATGTGATAAAGACCTAACAGTGTGATAGTTATGAGTGAAACAGGAAAGAGAAAGCACTTGAAGCAAGAATTAAGTGACTCAGTGACAATCCAGAGGTGAAGCAAAGCAATGCTCATTGCACCCGAGTAAGAAGGACATTAAAGATAAGGAAATCAACCAGGCAATGGTGGGTCACATCTGTAATCCCAGCACTTTGGGAGGCCAAGGCAGGAGGCTCTCTTAAGCCCAGGAGTTTGAGACTAACCTGGGCAACATAGTGAGTCCCTGTTGCTACCGAAAAAAAAAAAAAAATTAGCTAAGTGTAGTGGCAGACACCTGTAGTCCCAGCTACTTGGGAGAGTGATGTGGAAGCATCATTTGAGCCTGGAAATTCAAAGTTACAGTGTTTATCCTTCTTTATGGCTGCATAATATTCCATTGTGTATCTGTACCACATTTTTTAAAATCCAGTCCAGCTTCGATGGGCAATATGGTTGGTTCCATGTTTTTGCTGTTGTCATATGTGATGGATTTAGAGTCGATTATACTCAGTGATCTATCACAGAAACAGAGAATCATATGTTCTCACTTATGAGTGGAACTTGAACAATTATAATACTATAAGAAAGCGATGGGCAGTAGTGGGAAATTGTCAGGGGAGGGGGGGTGGGATTGGCGGTTCAGGGAAACTGCTAGGGGAGGGAGGGGTATACCTCATCAACAAGGGTATCTGCATAATCAACGTTTGTATGCCTAACCCTGAATTGTACCCCACATCTTTATAATAAAAAAATTTTTAAATTAAAAGAAAACAAAGTTACAGTGAGCTATGATGGAGTCACTGCACTCTGGCCTTAGTAACAGAGAAGGAGACCCTGTTTCATAAAATAAATAAATATGGAAATCAAACTTTTATGTGTAATAAAACAACTTTGGCAAAACTGGTGAGGTGATTTAAGGTTTTAAAAGATGACATGTTCAGATATTTTTAAAGCAATAACTCCACTTACGTTTTCCAAATGGATGTATTAGAGAGCTCTATTTTCTTTCCACCTTTACTCCACTTTTCTTTGGTTAGAGTACAATATGTATGACCAATATTCCGAATGTATACTATACGTAGGAAGGTGTTCTGAAAAATATCAAAGTAATTACACAAGGACAGGGACATCCTATTAAAATTTATACTGTGTAGACAAGAAAAATAATTTTAATGTACATTATAACATACCCACACAATAAGTTAATATTCATGAAACCCCATTATCTACTGATTATATGACTATAAATAATGTCTCAATTGTCACTTAATGCATCTGAGTTTATTATGATTGAACATAAAAAGCAGGAGGATGGATTAAAAACTAGCCTTAAAATACCCAAGTGAATTTAGTTCAGTATTTATGGAACTGAGTATATTTTGTTCTAATAAGGAACAGCTTAATGCAATTCTGTCTGAACAAACAAAATCCTATGCAGAGGATAAAGTGTAAGAGTGACGAGATGCCGACACATTATGACAGCTACTGTGCTGCCTGACCTGGAACATTTGTGCATTTTCTAAAAGTGCATAAAAAGCAAATTTTATCATTGCTTCCAGCACATCAACCTCACATTTTTAGTTTTTATTACCTATAATCCCACAGGCTCTGGTAAAACATCAAACTGGAGTTTATTAGTTAACATTTTAAGAGGACACGATTTTGAGATGCTCCCCCCAGGTGCCCTGATTTTAGCAATTTTGTTTCATATGCCAAGTAGCAGACAAATCACTAGTGCTGAAAACAGCCAACACCACTATTATAATCAACAAGGAAATCCACCCACAAACGGAACCCATGCCAAACAACTACACTGAAATGCTGACAGCATCACGGGGCTTTCCAACTGTAGGGACGTGGAAAGCAGATGCAACTCCCCTCACTAAATGCAGATGGTGGGAAGTGAAAGTGTTTTGGTGCTCAGAAAGATGGTATTGATGGGGAAGCCAACAAAAACTTCCACAGAGTTACCAGTGATGTGGCAATTAGTTCCAGATACGGGTTACAAATGGATCTCATCTCCTACCTGTGCCTTTTCTTACATTTTCTTTCTCAGTTCATTGCATTACCATCTACCCAAGGGCCCAGGCTAGAAACTTCCAAATTGACTTTTTTTATACACCTCCTCACCTCTACTTCTCCCACCAGAATTCGGAGACCTCAATTTGTGACAGATCAACTCAGTCATCCCCTCCTCTCTGGCCCCATTGCTACGCTTCAGGTCCTCACATTTCCCTTTACTGGAGGTCTTAATCAGGTCGTGTTTAACTATAATTCATTGTTAATACAGTCTTTCCTTGATATTTGTGGGTGATTGGTTCCAGGATCTCCCCCCCCCACCCCCCACACAACTAATACCAAGAATCACAGGTGCTCAATTCCTTATACAAAAGGGCATTATGTTTGTCTATAATCTGTACACATCTTCTTGTACACTTTAAATCATCTGCACCCTACTTATTAATATCTAATGCAGTGTAAATCCTACTCTAATAGTTGTCATACTATATTATTCAGAGAATAATGACAAGAAAAGGATCTGTGTGTGCTCAGTACAGACACAACCATCTATTCTTCTTCCCCAAACATTTTTGATCTGCAGTTGGTTAAATTCATGGATACCCATGAATATGGAGGGCTAGCTGTAAATGATTCTGTCTTTAAAAATGATTAGATGACACAGACTTGTTGCTGGAAGATTTAGAAACTGTTAATTTAGAAACTAAAAATAAAATTAGCAATTGGAATCATTTCTCTTAAATGATTCAATATTCTGAGTTTTGCAGAATATCGGATGATACAAATTTCTTAATTAGACATTCCAAATATTAATAAATGATAACTTTTTTAGAGAAAGGAGTATTGAGACACTTTGGTGGCTGACATTAAAATTAAGAATTCTATCCTCCCGCTGCTTAAAGGCTGGTCAAGGATGTGTTTCCCAGATTCTTCTGTCTGTGAGCACTTGCAAATGTGACAAATCTAAGTTCCTAAGGGATTCATTTTCAGAAAATTAATATATTATCTTTGATTTTAAATTTGGAGGTTGATATAAGCAGTGGGCTATTTTCTTTTCTGCCAAACATAAATAAATGTTATTTCCCAAAGCCTGAAGTTATTGTTTTGAGGAATTTAGTCAGATCTAATCTATGGGTGATAACTCTGAAGACAGCTGTATTGATTACACAGTCCCTCTCCACCTGCTGAGGTCACTGATGCTGGCCTTGTCAGGGGGCAGGCCTTTCGCTATGTGCCAAACAGTCACCTTGGAGACACAGCAAGAGCAATTTTATCCAGTGGCCTTTTCTTTAGTTCCTCACTTTGAAAGCCACTTACACTTGAATGTATTATTTAATGTAGTGAAAAATGCATGGGTCTTCCAGACCTTCAGAGCCCAAACAGGCTTAAAAAGCTTTGCACACCTTTCTAAAATTAAAATAGCCCTGCCCTCAGAAGAGCTGCATAGGGTGTTCATATCAGAATTATCAGCAGTGGGTCCGGATGAGTAAAACAATTAAATGAACAGTTTTGTGTATTTGGGTTGTGTGATTCCTCTCACCCTCACCTGAGGAGCTTAAAAGGGCCGCATGTGTCATAAACCAATTATCCTCTCATCATGTCTGAACGAAGTATAAAATTGCTGTAGCCATAGCCTCAGAGGTACTGTTAAATACTAGACACATATCAACTGTGGCAAAGAGGAGTGAAATAACTTGATCCAGCTTAAAGAACAAAGACTTAAAGACTTGACTAGACATCCAATTTCCTGGCAAATGGAATAAACTGACCATACTGATTGAATCAGAGATTGCTAATTCAATTAGATCATTTAAACAAGACTTAGAGAATTTATGTATGATTTTTCAACACTTTTTAGCTATAGACTCAAGCCACAGATGGGAAGAAAGAACAGCGTATGGTGCAGTTTAGCTAAACTTGAACAATGTTTCTCAGAATTTTCTTCTCCATATGGTTCTTGGCTAGAGCTGACCACAAGATAAATCTGTGAAAGAAATGGACTCCAGAAGTGAATCAGGAAACTTGTTTTATTTGGCAGGCCAGTGCAGTGTCAGATGGTAGTGCAGTATGTTGAAGATATGCTGGTTCACCTTGTTGGCTTTGTCTTATCTCCTTCTTGGGCTTCCCCAACTCCTGGGGCAGATGCATTTTTAGGACCCTGAAAGACAGTGTCAGCATCTCCTGAAAGTCACCCCCCTCGTTGAGATTAGAACCTCAAAAATCGTAACAGATCAAATCAGTTTCCAGTTTATTCTTGTGGATTCTAGGTTTTCCTTGCTTCAATACTTTTCTTCTCTTCCCAACTCCCTGCTCACTTCACCAGATGCAAACCCAACAGCCATTCATAAACTGCTTAAACAACCCTCACAATTACACAATTCTAGTCCCTCTAATAAATCCTGTACTCTAACTCCTTCATGATAATGTGATTCTCTGTCCACAATCTGAGTAATACAGGAGATGTGCCAGACTCTGTGATAGGCACACTACTATACCTTGCCCAAGTAAACTCTTCCAAAACTCCACTTTTAACTAAATTAAAAGAAAAAAATTGGTAGACATGCCAGTCACACAAGGCTCTATGGCACCAAATTTGGGGTTTATGTTACTTCATCTGTGACACATAGCTTGAAGGTTTTGTGACTTCAGGAAAGTAGGTGACAGGGTAAATAATTTAATGCTAAGAGCCAGGCTACACTGATAGAGCTAGAAAGAAATAAGTTGATTAGACCAGGGGCAGAGATGAAAAGAAAGTGGTGAGGGTAGAATTAAGGAACTAGAAATAAGTTTGCAATCTTAGGGTACCAAAGATTCTTGGTAATTTTGTCTAGGCAGACAAATCCTCACAACACAGAAGTTTTAAGTTTGAGGCAAATGATGGACCAGAAGAAAAAACAGAAGACACCAAGTCTAAAGGGCAACCATGGTAGATGGTCCAGAATTTTGGAAACCAGGAGATCAAGCATTTTATCAGCACCTACTTTGTGAAGGCAAATTTGGATGTCATATAATTCAAAGGACAGAACAAAGTGAAAAAAGCAAGCTTGTAGTTGAATCCGGATTGCAGAGCTTGAAGAAACAGGGGTAATGTTCAGGAGGATGAGTTCAGAAAACTTTCTTTGCCTCAAGGTCTGGGCTTTTGGAATGAGCCAAGAACCATTTTCTTTGAAGCCTAATCTAATCTCATCTCTGATCTTGATATTTAGGCAGAAGGAGCAGAATGCATATCTAGTCAGTCATTGGAACTCAAGCTCAAAGCTAGGTTAGAGACAAGTCAGAATGACTTGGTGCTGGACTACAAAGCATTTGCCTTAAGATTCTTTTTTCTCTTGCTGGTGGTCAGAGTTAATCCCATCGGTGCTGTATACTGAGATCAAGTGATTCCTGCAGCTGGCAAGAGCTGGTGACAAGTTGTGAGTCTTGAAAAAATAAACTCTATATAAATAGACATAAAATATAAATAAATTATGAAACTCAAAATAATTAAGTGACTTGTCTAATTTTCATATAATTCATATGTGTAATATTTGTACATATATGACATTTATAACAGAAAGACTATATATGCTTTATATACGTAAAGAGGTGATGTTGACCCCATTTCTACAACCATTATATTTAGTGGAGTTGAGTGTAAAGGTTAAACTCTGCTCCATTATTAACTGAAGTTCTTGAATTAAAAAAAAAAGATTGCTTTTTCTTAAACTATTACACTGGGGTAAAATAGTTGTGTAGGTGTTATTTGTATAAGTATTATTTTTCTCTTCTGTTATAGAAATCCATTATTTCATATTGAGTTGTGCTTTTCCAGTTTATTGTTACAAGCATAGACATAAATAAGTATATTGATTAAACTTGGGTTTGGAGTTCAAATACTTCTGGAATCCACACAACAGAGTTTCAAAATTAATGAGTCCACAGATGTATATCCTGCACTGCCATCACCCCCACGCTCACTCTTAAATATATTTCTTTTGCCAGAGTACAAGAGGACTCTTGCACAGCACTTACTATTTATAGCCAACAAGAAAATGTTTGAAAATGTTTCTGGCTTTTTGGATTATTAGATCCCTTGATAAACAATAACAATTTTGAGACTCAGTAGATAAAAACCTCCATTGTGAAGATGTGATAAAGTTCACAAAAGGAATCTACTTCACTAATATCGGCTTAAGCCTCTTGTTGGTAATAATTCATTTCAATATTCTCAGTTTTGTTGGATTATTACACTTACTTTTATTTGCTCACTATGTCCTAACCAGCAAGAAAGCTATTAACATAATGTTCATGCATGCTCCTTTCTTTAGGTATTCCATTTTCTGTTCCCCTTCACTGAAGGTAACAGATTTCAAATGAGTATACGGTTATTAGGCTTTCATCTATGCATAATTTTAATGCATTCAATCTAGACCAGGAATGCCTCTCCTTTAGTCGAGATATGGGCAGAGAAAAATGTCCAGGTTTCTCAGTTTTGAAATTTGAAGTAGAGAATTGGGCTAAGTTGATTTTCAGGAGAAACATAGGGACAAATCACATCATGACCAGGATTATTCTCAGGGTGCCTGTTAGGTCAGACAGAATTTGAGTTTTCCCAGATACTTTCAGAAAGACACATTTATTGGAAAAGTTATAATTACAGATTGCTTTGAAAGAGGTACATAGGTGGAAGGGAGGAAGAATGACTGGCTGCTATGCACCTAAAACTTCTCATTTGACCTAAAGTACTTGTAGTTACATAAAAGGGCATAGAAGATGCTAACTTGAGGTTCTGAATATCTTCTCTAAGCAGAGTCATACCAAGGCCCATAGGGGGAGAATCTATCCTTGTACAGCAATAAGTGGGTAAAGAGGCTTTGGCTCTGCAAAACTGAGAAAAAGTGAGACCAATTAAAAGTGGCTCTACATTTTATTAATACTATTAGTTGGTAATTCTTAACAAGAGTGATAAATTCCTTCCAAAAATTTTTGATCTAAGATCTAAACAAATCCTATGGTTACAGATGAGTTTTAATTTTTACACACATACACACATATAATTTTCTATTTGTGTTTACAATTTAGTGTAAATGTAAAGCATAATATTTTTTCATTAAGTACACATTTTAGTTCATATGTAAAATATTTTACTAAATTTGAGTGATTTCTTTAAAGTATTTTTTGCTTTAGTTATTTGTTACAAAACTAAATAAATAACCCGAAAGTAATGATTATCCCTGATTATATTATTATCATCCGAAATATGTTTGTCATTCAGAAAAAGGAGGTGTCTAAAAAAAATTCTGTCCGGAGTCAAATACACTAAGCATGACAGGTTTTGAGACCTTGGTTTGAAGGGTGTTTCAGGCACTCACTCTAGAGAAATAAAATTGAACCATCTTAGAAAAGTCTCTCAGAGGCATAGATGTAATCAGTTTTGCGTATGTCATGAGTAAGTCACTATTTGTAATAGTTAGCCTGTCCAAAATGATTAACTGATCAATAATTTGATTTTTATATAGGGAAGATGTAAGATTTCTTAAGATAATAATTTCAATGTAGAGAAAACACTAGACATCCACTTCTTCTAGATACCCCAGGTGGCATTCTGAAAACAAGGGCAATTTGCATGGCAGCTTTCTGAAAACCATCCTGTGTGATACAAAGACACCATTCTCTGAAGCCAGAGGAAGAAATGGAAAGCTGCCTGCGTGCCCAAGCCCTTGCTTCAAAGCTGATAGAGTAGTACTAAAGGATCCAAATGATTTATGCCATCTGTGGTTTTCATTTTCATTCTTTTCAGCAACAGCTTGGTGTATTTTAATTTTTGTAGTAGAATATGTATTTAGTAACTAATAAGAATAAGAACTAATCTTTGAGAAACAACTGTTTCCATTTGCTAACAATTACCAGCCTTGAATGGATATATAAAAACGAAAGGCATGCATGCCACAAAAAGGATATATAAATAGAGCAGACACAGGATTCAAGAGTTTGTTTTCATTCTTACTTTATTTAGTGGTAGGGAATCTGCAAACATAGCCACTGTTGTTTGCCTTATGGATAGACATAGCTATTAGGATAACACAAAACCATTTCATTTTATATTTTACACATACATTTGTTTACAGGAGTCTGTCACACCTTTGGGGAATATGAGATT
This sequence comes from Tarsius wallacei, assembly GCA_963574415.1. Lineage (NCBI taxonomy): Eukaryota > Metazoa > Chordata > Mammalia > Primates > Tarsiidae > Tarsius > Tarsius wallacei. The sequence goes on along the minus strand of CAUYQG010072632.1, from coordinate 2,473 downwards.
CCAATAACCACAGAGCAAAATTTATTTCTATCCCCATCTTTCATCCACTCTTCTTGGATCCATGCTTTTCCAGATAAGTAGAGGAAGCAGAGAGAAGATAAAGGACTTCTTATAGAGGATTTTTCTCATGTCTCATCCAAAGTTTAGGAAGTGTCTTAAGTCTTGGTTATAGACCTAATGTTTATAGCAAATGCCATTTTTAACCCTCATTTTTAGCTAATCAAACAAATCAACAGGAGGTAAAGAAGTCCATAGCCAAAGGTGAAATAGCAAAGTCCTGGTGGATAATATGTCTTGGAGATCATATTTTAGGGATATTAAAATCACAGCAAGGAGAACGACATTTTCTCCCCACAGTATAGCACATTTTAAAGTCATTGCTATTTTTAGGATAATGTATCTCTCTTGGTGACAATGAAAATAATTTCACATACTAGTTGGTCTTTAGACTGGATTTGGACAAATAAGTTAATTGATACTTTGTTCGGGTTTCAACCTTGTCACATTCAATCACCACATAAATGACACACAATTGAATTTTTTTCCTTAGAAATATTTTTCCTGTGTATTTTTTTGTATTTCTTTTATTTCTTCCCGTCTCTTAACATTAAATCAACTCAGCAGGAGATGTATCCTACTAAATTACATATGATCCTTATGCAATGCTGGTATTCAATAAATAACAGTAGCATCTGCCTGCCAAAAGGACACACAGAGTTGTAGTTTACCACCCATTGCTTTCCTCTGAGCAAACTGAAATAGTCCTTCATTTCATTCCTTCTTTTCTGTCACCTACTGTCTTTCCTTGTTTTCGATCGCAGATAGCTTCTACCTGTTTTTCCTAGTTTCTAGACAAAAACATAGACTCACTTTCAAGGCCCTCTTGTATTTCACACCTGCCTCTAATATTCTTAATTATTTTCTCCTTTTTTGAAGACTTATTATTTCAAAGTAGTGTATCCTAAACATTAGGTTTTAATAGATTTAATAGATTTTAATAAATTTTGCATAGATTGGAGGCAAAAATCACTAATATTAAAAAACAATTCATCTCTACTGAAGCAAAGCAAACCCGTTCAAGTAATATTTAGCATTCAAAATGGGAAATATAAAAATTTAAAAATAAATCCAAGTTATTCTTACCACCTTACAACTTGTTGAATATTTATGAATACCCTTGAAGAGATAGTAATAATTCATCTGAATTAAAGATATTAAATAAGAATGCTGAAGTTAAACTAGTTGAGCTAAATTATAACTGTCCTTGTTCTAGCTATGCAACCTTGGACACATTTTTAAACATCTCTATGCCCAAGTTCTCTCACCTATAGAACTAGGATAATAGAGTTGTAAACATTAAATGAGTTCATATTGGTAAACACTTGGAATAGCACCAGGCCTGAACACAAATATTGTCTGAAACAGTACGAATCATATTCTCATAGAGGCAATAAGTAGATAGATAAGACAGGAGAAGTGATTACTTATTTCAGTGAGGAGCATGGACGTTTTCACAGAAGAACAGACTCAGTCCAAATGGGTCAAGAAAACATTAACTCTAATAAGAACAGTTGTATTATGATACTTCCCTTCATAGAAAGGAGGCTGAATTAGGGTAATAGCCATTGTGTCAAGTTAAAGACAACTTTGAGAGAAATGATAAAGACAGACTCTACAGAATGTGCAACTGACTGAATCAAGGGATCTCAGACTCAGCATCTGGGAGAACGAGTATCTCTCCCATGCACACAGACACACAGCACTATGGAACCTGGGCACTGGGGAAGCTTTCAACAGATAGCAGTACACTGGAGTTTGAGGGCACGAATACGTGGTTGGGAGGAGAATGCCAAGATCAAGGGAGGAATGTAAACCAGAAGCCAAATCCAGACCTTAGACTAAAGACTGAGAAAGTTGAAAGTAAGATAGGTCCCAGTCTGGGAAGAAAAACTAGGAAAGAAGGTCAGAGAGGAATCTTAGAGGGTCCCCATTTCTCTCCCAGGACACTGAATTAAAGCTTCCCACATCTTTCTCACAAAGAGCCAAGATTTGCCCTAGATACAACTCATATGTTCAACTCATATCAAGACACAGCAACAAACATATAGCTATGCAAAACTACATTCTGCTGAAAATAAACATAATTTTCACTTTGCTTGGTTTTCAGAAGGATGCATTCTCTGTTAACAAGGCATATAACTTTGTATATTGACATGAATTTATACATGGACACTAAGTGATGGGATTTTCTTTTTTTTTTTTCTCTCTCTCTTTTTTTCTTTTTATCCATCGTTAGGCTTTATTTTATTTATTTTTTATTTTTTTATTTTTATTTTTTTAATAATCAGTATTTTTTATTATCATATTGTGGGGTACAGTTAAGGATTAGGTATACAAATATGCTTCGTTCAGACACCCTTGGTGATAAGAGGTGTCTCCCCGTCCCCAGACAGATATTGAGTACCATTAATCC
>CAUYQG010072630.1:0-22780 GCA_963574415.1 Tarsius wallacei | reverse complement strand
TACTGGTTAAATAAACAATATGGCTTAAAAATATCATAATGGATGCTTGAAATATAAACCTTAGGATTTTTTACATAATAAATTACAAAAATAGGTGTTTACATAAGTTTTCTTTTTTCTTTTTTTTTTTTTTTTTCAGTCAGAAGACAGGGCTGGTTTTTTTAGTCAGAAGGGCTGGGAGTGGTGTGGTTCACGCCTATAATCCCAGCACATTGGGAGGCCGAAGTGAGAGGATTGCCGAGAAACAGCTTTGGGCAACTTGGCAAGATTTCCTCTCTACAATAAATAAAAAAATTAGCTGGGTGTGGTGTCGTGTGCCTGTAGTTCCAGCTACTTGGAAGGTTGAGGCGGAAGAATCACCTGAGCCCAGCAGGTCAAGGCTACAGTGGCCAGGAGTGTGCCACTGCACTCCAGCCAGGCAACAGAGTGAGACTCCACTCAAAAATAAATAAATAAATAAAGTAAGAAATAAGAAAAGACACCCAGAAGTTTCAACATGTGAATAACAGTAATTCCAGAAAGCATCAAGAGAATGGAGATAAGGTATACCAAAATAACAGCAAAAAACTTCCTAAAACCAGAAATATAAGTCCTCAGACTTAAAGTGCCCAACTGGTTATCTTTTCAAAACTCACATCTAGAAATATTACAGTAAATTTCAGAACATCAAGAATTTCTCTTATAAGTACACAAAGTTTACCATATATGAAACCTGACTCAGATGATTAGAGTATATTCCAGTGGAAAAAGGGTATAATTGAGAAAAACAAAAACAAAAAAACCTGTGGGATTTAAGAAACATATCAGCCCCTCTCCACAGACAGCTTAACATCAAATGAAAAATTCAAATATTATCAAAGAAGCAGGAAAAGAAAATAATAGAGAAAAACGTATGCTACAGTTTGTGTCTTGTGAAGAGAATGGATATAAAACTATAACTACATATTGTCATACACCTATAGTTTTAAGTGTGTTTGTACAAATTGTAAAGGTGACCACTAGTAAAACTGAAATAGAACACAAATATAACTTTGAAATAAGTAGAGAAAAACCAAAAGAAAATTTCATGGATACAACAGAATAAGCCGACAGAAAATATGGTAAATATAAAGCGCCATTTAAAATGGCAGAATTAAATTTAAACATTAGTTATTGGCTGGGCACAGTGGCTCACACCTGTAATCCCAACACTTTGGGAGCCTGAGGCAGGAGGATTGTTTGAGGTCAGGAGTTTGAGACCAGCCTGGGAAACATACATGAAATCTGGTCTCTACAAATTATAAAAAGTTAGCCAGGCGTGGTAGCGCACACCGATAGTCCCAGAAACTTGGGAGGCTGAGGTGAAAGGACTGCCTGAACCCAGGAGGCTAAGGCTGCAGTGAGCCATGACTGTGCCACCGTACTCCAGCCTGAGTGCCAGAGTTTAAAAGACCCTAACTCAAAGGAAAAAAGAAAAAAAAGAAATTACAAAGAGAAACTTAAAAGTTCACACTCAGAGAAGTTTCCCAAAAGTCTCCTACTTTTAAATTAATTTACACTTCTGTACAATACTTAATCGAAAAAATACTTCCAACAGTATTACAGAACAAAATTCAGAATGTCTTTCCAGAAATACATTGAGACAAACTCTGAGTAAATAACCCTAGTTCCCTAGAGAAGTTTTAGAACTAAATAATAAAAACTCTCTTTGTAATGGTGCCATAAAATAAATAAGCCTGAAAGTAAATGTTACCAAAATTAAGAAATACCACTGACTTCAACAAAGACATTCAGATCCATGAAAAGAAGAGGAAAACAGAAAAATCAAACTAATCAAAGAACATTTTATCCTTCATGAGCCCTGGGAAAGTAGTCTATAGCCTGTGTTTAAAGCATAAGCATTAGGCCAGATGCAGTGGTTCAAGCCTGTAATCCCAGCACTTTGGGAGGCCAAAGAGGGAGGACTGCCTGAGCTCTGGGGTTCAAGACCAGCCGGGGCAACTTGATGAGACCTCATTTCTACAATAAATCAAAAAGGAAGCTGGGAGTGGTAGCGTGCACCCGTGGTTCCAGCTACTTGGAAGGCTGAGGCAGAAGGATCACCTGAACCCAGCAGGTCGAGGCTGCAGTGGCCATTAGCATGCCACTGTACTCCAGCCTAGGCAGCAGAGAGACCCCGACTCAAAAAAAAAAAAAAAGCATAAGCATAAGCACTGGAGTCCAACAAACCTGTGTCTGAGTGTTTAATTCCTTGTGTTACCAAACTAGACAAATAACTTAAGCTCCAAACGTTAATTCCCACATGAATTAAATGGGGATAATAGAGTCTAGCCTCATAAAGCTATCAGGAGGATAAAATAAAACACCAGACATGGAAGACTCAATAATTAATAGCTATTATTATTATTAAATTGTAGTTGGTATGTGAAATGGGGTAATAGTCTTGGTATTATTTAATAACTGTTTTATAAAGTGTGCTCTGAATTTTAAAATCAAATAGGAAATATTTTCCACTTATTTCTCACAATATTTGAGTTCTCAGTTCCCAACAACTAGTTGCAATTTTTGAATTAAAATTAGGATTGACAGGGCACAGTGGCTCGATCCTATAATTCTAGAGCTTTGGAAGGCAGAGACGGGAGAATCACTTGAGGCCAGAAGTTTTAGAACAGTCTGGGCAACACAGCAAGACCCCGTCTCCACAAAAAATTAAAAAAATTAGCAGGGCGCAGTGGTGCATGACTGTAGTGCCAGCTACTTGGTAGGCTGAGGTGGGAAGATTGCTGGAGCCCAGGTGTTTGAAGGCACAGTGAACTATGTTTGTGTCACTATACTCCATCATAAGTGACAGAGTAAGAGCCTGTCTCTAAAAAATAATAAATGAGATTAGAACCACTAATGGAATAAATATAGGCTGTCACCCTACTACTACAAGTGCTCCAAATTCCAAACTAAAGAACAGAAAAAGATTAAGACTGGCATTAATACTGTCATTCTCCAGTCCCAGTAATTTCTTCCCTTTTAGAACTAGAACAATTTTCAGAGAGAAAACACTAAAAAGTACCTAATGAAACAGAATCCTGTTCTAAAACTTGGGAACCCGTCCAGTCAATTGGACTGTTGACTAGGAAAGCCTAAATAACTTCTCAATTTTGCTTTTACCAAATAAATGTCATTAATATCCCTAACATAGACTTAAAGATTTGTGAGCAATATATCTGTTTAAATAATTAAAGGAAGATCTTATTCATGTCCTCCAAGAACATATTAAGTATTTTTAGTTCCTGGTATTCAAGAGTACATAGGTAGAAAAAAAATTGAAGCAAAATCCCCTACACTCAAATAAATAAGAAACATTAAGCTTGAATTCCCTAACACTACATTTACTGCAAAATTTACAGATGAGGAATGCAAGAAATAAAGCAGTTACTGGCTGCACATTAGTCTATCCAAATACTGACATATTAATTCTTTACTTGCTTCTTTTACATTCAGTTCAACAGGTTTCTTTGTTACTTCTAAGTATAGTTCCTTACCTTTCCATTAGCTTCTCTTTATCCCAATTGAAGTGGCTAAGGAGTATTCTTGTAATAGTTGCTGGATTCTAAAGGAGGGGAAAAAAAGTCATTTTAATGTAATTGCACTTCATTGACATTTAGTGAATTCCTAGGTTGAATTTAAATTTCCACATTACTCCACCCAAATTCCTATTCCTAGTATATTTCTTTATTCTCCTAAAAAAAAAAAATTATAAGATCAAAATTATTTAAAAATTTAAAATTTTTTAAAATTATTTAAAATTAAAAATTTAAAAATAGTTTGTAAACTACTGTGACTGGTCAAAAACTAAACTAAAATCAAAATGATTTACCGCACTAATATGTCAGGTTTCTTTAAGGGTTCAAAATAGGCCAAAATGAAAATAAACTAAAAATTACTGTATTAAATCAGGCACTAATTTAAAATCATATTTTTGTAAATAAGACTTAACAGACTGCCATACAGCAGCACACTAAATGTGATCGATAAAATTTCGAACACCTAGCTGGGGACAATGGCATGCGCCTTAGTCACAGCAACTCAGAAAGCTGAGGTTGGAGAATCTTTTCAGTCTAGGAGTTCAAGTCTCGTCTGAGAAACATGGCAAGAACTGATCTCTCAAAAAAAAAAAAAAAATTCTAACATCTTATCCACTGAATAGTTCCAGCAAGTCCAAACCATTTTTAAGTCAGAGGGTACTTCAGAAACATTTAATCAAAATGACAAAAAAGCTGTACCACACAACAATATATAATCTTAGGTTGCTATCTCAAGTAGAAAAGTTAACACTATGAAGTAAAACCAAAGGTTTACTGGCCTATCATTCATTGCTGTCACAAATACCTCTATTTCCCATGAAACAAGTGAGTTCACTATTAAGGTACAGAATTTTAACTTAAAATACAACAGGGGCCAGGCACAGTGACTTACACCTATAATCCCAGCACCTTGGGAGGTCACCAATCTACAACAGTTAATATGTGAAAAGAAACCTAGTAACTGATACTAAATTATGTTTACCTTAATAGACTATATACACAATGTCATCTCCAGCTATTTCTTAGAAATGTGATTTAAGTCGGGTGCAGTGGCTCACACTTATCCAGCACTTTGGGAGGCTGAGGTGAGAGGACTGCCTGAGCTCATGGGTTCGAGACCAGCCTGGGCAACTTGGCGAGACCTCATCTCTAAAATAAATCAAAAAATTAGCCAGGCATGGTGGCGTGTGCTGTAGTTCCATCTACTTGGAAAGCTGAGACGGAACGATCATCAGGGCCCTGCAGCATGGGCATCAGAGTGAGACTGTAACTCAAAAAAAAAAAGCCGAGCTCGGTGGCTCAGCCTGTAATCCCGCGCCTTGGGAGGCTGAGGTGAGTGGATTGCCTGAGCCTGAGGGTTCGAGACCCGCCTGGGCAACTTGGCAAGACCTCATCTCTACAATAAATCAAAAAATTAGCCGGGCGTGGTGGCACGCGCCTGTAGTTCCACCAACTTGGAAGGCTGAAGCGGAAGGATCGCCGGAGCCCAGCAGGTCGAGGCTGCAGTGGCCGGGAGCAGCCACTGCACTCCCGTCTGGGCGACAGAGTGAGACTCCAACTCAAAAAAAAACAAAAAAACAAACAAAAAAACAAAAAACAAAACAACAAAAAAAGCAATTTAAGTGGGGTGTAGTGACTCACACCCTGTAATCCCAGCACTCTGGGAGGCGGAGATGAGAGGACTGCCTGAACTCAGGGGTTCAAGACCAACTGAGCAACATAGTGAGACCTCGTCTCTACAAAAAATTTTTTAAAAATTAGCCGGGTACAGTGGCTTATGCCTGTAATCCCAGCACTTTGGGAGGCCAAGGTGAGAGGACTGTCTGAGTCCTCGGGTTCAAGACCAGCCTGGGCAACAAGGTAAGACCTCATCTCTACAATAAATCAAAAAATTAGCCGGGCATGGTGGCGCTCACCCGTGGTTCCAGCTACCTGGAAGGCTGAGGCAGAAGGATCGCCTGAGCTCAGCAGGTCGAGGCTACGATGGCTGTGAGCGTGTCACTGTACTCCAGCCTGGGAAACAGAGTGAGACTTCTACTCAAAAAAAAGAAAAAAAAAGAAGGTAAAGGGAAAAAAAAGAAAAAAAAAGATATGTGATTTAGAACATTTTTAAAAAGAACTCTTGGACACTGGTGATAGGTTTTCACAATAGAATTTGCCTATAACTGAAAAAGTCACTAGACTTAGCTATATGTAAAATAACAGCAATAATCCTATCAATTGATATTTAAATACGGTAGTATTAACTAGAAGTGTGTGACTATCATGTGACTTCATGGCATCCAATATGCTATATTCTCTACCACCAGATAGAAAGCTTGAGGGAAAATATTTCAGGAATTGTTAAAAGTCTCAACTTACAAACTGAAAAAAGGGAGGGGAGGGGGAACGACTTGATGTTGCTAGTATCAAACATTGGTTCCAGTCAGACATTCCCAAACCTGTAACTGGTTTATCAAGAGTATCTTTGAGCCAAGCATGATGGCTCACACCTGTAATCCCAGCTTTAAAAGGTGGAGGCCAGAGGACTGCTTGAATCCAAGAGTTCCAGACCAGTCTAGGTAACATGGTGAGACCTCATCTCTACCAAAAAAAAATTCTTTTTTTTGAGTTGGAGTCTCACTCTGTCGCCCAGGCTGGAGTGCAGTGGCACGCTCATGGCCACCGCAGCCTCAACTTGCCGTGCTCAGGAGATTCTTCCGCCTCAGCCATCCAAGTGGCTGGAACTACAGACACATGCCACCATGCCTGGCTCATTTTTTGATTTATTGTAAAGATGAGGTCTTGTCAAGTTGTCCAGGCTGGTCTCGAACCCGTGGGTTCAGGCAATCCTCTCACCTTGGCCTCCCAAAGTGCTGGAATAACAGGCATGAGCTGCTGTACCTGGTCTTATAAAAAAATTTTTTTAAACTAGATAAGTGTGGTGGCACCCACCTGTAGCCCCAACTACTTGGGAGGGTGTCACAGGGGAATCACTTGAACCCGGGAGTTGGAGGCTGCAGTGAACCATGATCATGACACTGCACTCCAGCCTATGTTACAGAGTGAGACTCTGGCTCAAAAAAAACAAAACAAAAAACCTATGGAAATTTTTATGTTTAAACAGATCCTTAGCCCTCCACACACCCCCGCCCCCACCCGCCATATTTTTATTTTACAGGCTTAAGGCAGGGTGTCCCTGATGTGCTCAAGGCCATGTCAGGTATGACATTAAAACTAAGAGTAGTCCATGCTTCTGGCTAGGAGAATAAAGAAAAAGTCCCCAAGAGCTTAAGAGCATGGGAGAAATCAGAGAAGATATACCATACAAATACTAATCAAATGAAAGCTACAGTGACTATATTTCCATCAAACAAAGCAAACTTCAGGACAAGGAAGATTACTAATGATAAAGAGAAACCGCACTATTCAATTCACTAAGACGATCACTAAGAAGACATAACAATCAGCAGGGCTCGGTGGCTCAGCCTGTAATCCCAGGACTTTGGGAGGCCAAGGCGAGAGGACTGAGTCCAAGGGTTCGAGACCAACCCGAGCAACTTGGTGAGACCTCGTCTCTATAATAAATAAAAAATTATCTGGGCGTGGTAATGCACACCTGTAGTTCCAGCTACTTGGAAGGCTGAGGCAGAAGGATGGCCAGAGCCCAGCAGGTTGAGGTTGTGGTGGCCAGGAGCATGCCACTGCCCTCCAGCCTGGGTGACAGAGTGAGACTCCAACTCAAAAAAAAAAAAAGACGACATGACAATCCTAAATCCCCCTAACAACAAAACTTCAAAATAAAGTAGATGACTATATCTGACTATACAGAAAATACCGTGGATCTTCAAAAAAATTTCTAGAACTAAGTTTAGCAATATCTAGAATACAAGGCAATATTAGCTGTATTTTTACATACTAGCAATGAATAACTGAACTTTTCTAAAAACTTAAAGTATCACAGACAACAGAATCAAAATATGAAATATCTAGGTATAAATTTAACTAAATATTTGAAGGATCTGTATGCTGAAAAGTACAAAATACTGATAAAAAATAAAATATGACCTAAATAACGGAAGGGTGCACCATCTTCATGGACTGTGAGACAACACAGCTAAAATTTAATTCTTCCCAAACTGACCAATAGAGTCCACTTGATGCCAACCAAAATCCCAGGATTTGCTGGGCATGGTGGCTCACACCTATAATCCTAGCACTTTGGGAGGTGGAGGTAAGAGGATTACCTGAGCCCACGGGTTCAAGGCCAGCCTGGGCAACATGACAAGACCTTGTCTCTACAATAAATAAATAAAAAATAAGCCAGGCATGGTGGCGCACGTGTGTAGTTCCAGCTACCTGAAAGGCTGAGGCAGAAGGATCATCTGAGCCCAGCAGGTCGAGGCTGCGGTGGCCGTGAGTGTGCCACTACACTCCATCCAGCCTGGGCGAGAGAGTGAGACTCCGACTCAAAGAAAACAAACAGACAAAAAAAAAAACCAGGATTTTTAAAATAGATATCAAAGTGATTCCAACATATATATGGAATAGCAAGAAAACTAGAATGGCCAAATTTTGAAAAAAATCTAAAAAGGAACATTATCTGCTTTTATAGTACTAGCAAAAGGATAGATACACAGATCAAAGGAATAGGAGACCAGAAACAGACCCACCTAAATATGGCAAACTGATTTTTTTTTTTTTTTAACAAAAGTGATAATGCCCTGGTTTTTCTTCAGAATGACTGAATTGTTTGCATTTACAAAAGTGACAAAACAATTCAATGGGGGGAATAAAAAACCAGTCCCTTCAACAAACAGTACTAGAATAATTAAGACATCCATATTTTAAAACTCTACTTTAACCACACCTCTCCCTTTTTATACAAATTTCATAATGAATCAGACTCAAATGTGAATCAGACTATAAAACTTCTTGGAGAAAATCTGTGACTTTGGATGAGGCAAACAGTTCTTAGATTAAGAATGAGAAGACTGGGAGAAAATATTTGCAAGTTACATACCTGAAAAAGGACTTTATTAAGTATTTTTTTTTAATTTTCAAAATATAACAGTAAGAAAACAAAAGGCCATTTCAAAATGAGTTTATATGACTCTATTTATATGACACAGCAGGAAAGGCAAAATTATAGGGTTCAAAGATGGGCACAACTGTAGTCCCAGCTACTCAGGAAACTAAAAAGCAGGGGGACTGCCTGAGCTCAGGAGTTCAAGGCTATAATGCACTATGTTTGTGCCTGTGAGTAGTCACTGCACGCCAGCCTGCGAGACATAGTAAGATGCAGTTTCTCTTTTAAAAAGAGGGGTGGAGGGTAGTGTAAGAATTCATGGTTGCCAGCAATTAAGGGTGGGAAGAATTTGAATATGAGGGGGAAGGAAATTGGGGGGATGGTGGTGAGGGAACTGTTGTGTAAGTTGATTGTGGTGGTGGTTATACAACTCTAGGCATTTGTCAAAACTCATAGAATCGTATACCCTGATGTAAATTTTATCATATATAACTTAAGATATAAATTTAAAGTATAAAATTAATGTAACCTACCCTGAAGCATCTATACTCGAGTTCTTTTTAAAAGAACAATGGGCCAGACTCGGTGGCTCAAGCCTGTAATCCCAGCACTTCGGGAGGCTGAGGTGGGAGGACTGCCTAAACCCACGGGTTTGAGACAGCCAGGGTAACTTGGCAAGACCTCATCTCTACAATAAATTAAAAAATTAGCCAAGCATGGTAGCACATGCCTGAAGTTCCAGCTACTTGGAAGGCTGAGGCGGAAGGATCACCTGAGCCCAGCGCGTCGACGCGGGGGTGGCCATGAGCTTATCACTGCACTCTAGCCTGAGGCTAGTAAGATTTCAATACATGGAGAAATTTTTTTAAATTTATGCTTATAGTTATCACTCCCTACAAGAAGTGGTCAAAGGAGAGAAATCCACCTAAGTGTACCACCAAAACTAATAGCTTAGTGGAAAGCCAAGTCAAGCTGTTGGTTAGAATAAAGAGCTCTTCATCTTTTTCTTACTGGTGTTCACCATTTTTAGAAGATATAAACAAACCGTACAAAATCAGTTTCAGCAAATCATTATAATTAGAACACTAATACTAGTAGCAGTACAGTCAACTTTTAGGACAATAAATCAACCTAAAATGTTACACCTTGCCTATTTATAACTCTAAATCAAAATCACCCCTCTCGCCAACCCCTACCCCCAATTCTGGCTACATATTAGAATCTCCTGAGAAACTTTAAAACTACCACTACTTGGGCTTACCCCCAGCAATTCTGACTCAGTTGTTGAGGGCGGGTTGTGAGTATATATATTTTCACCTGAAGTTTTAACTTTAAGTTTCCCATATACTAATATGCAGCCAAAATGGAGACTTACTGCTCTAAACAGTTTCCTCTGTAGGGGCTCTGAAAAAGTGTATCTGTAGAACTCCCATGAATGTAGTAGCATATCCCAGGCCCAGAAGCAGTGTGTTCTTTGAAAGTATCTCCAAAGTTCTGTTCTTGCATTTTTATTTATTTTATTTTTTATATTCTGTAGAGATGGGGTCTTACTAGTTGTCAGGGAGGATTGCTTGAGGCCAGTTTGAGACCAGTCCTAGCAACACAGTGAGACCTTATCTCTAAAAAAATTTTTTTTAATTTCCCAGGTGTGGTGGGACACACCTGTAGTCTGAGTTACTGGGGAGGCTAACGTAGGAAGATACGTTGAGTCCAAGAGGTCGAGGTTGCAAGTATTAGATGAACAGGTTTTATAACACAAAAGAGTAGGTGGACAGCAAAAAATCTTTTACCCCAATTAAGATACACAGAGGTCTCTAAAACCTAGCTCATTTATCTCAGAATTTTATCTGAAATAGAGTCTCCATCCTAAAACTCAGTTTGAAGATTTTTCCCACATAAAAATAAGCTTGTATGTCAAGTGAGTTGGTCCAAAATTGAAAGACTATTTTTAATAAGGTGTTCTTAAACACTATTAGAAATCCAAAAGCCATAAAGTACAAAAACATCTATATAATACTAGGAAATATTTGTAACACCCATAACAAAAAATAAATAAGCACACACATACAAAAGACAAAATCTAACAAAAGTAATTTATAAATTCAATTTCCAGTGACTTAAAGATAACATGTATTTTTAAAAGAATTTATAACTAAACACTAGTCATCAAACTTTCCAGTTCTGAATATTTATTTCTAAGCTACCTTCAGAAGAAGGAAGGTAAAAAAGAAAGCAAAACTGTTAAGGATAATGTTCCTGGGAAACCTCGGCCTTGAAGATGCTGCCCAGAAGACGATTTCAGCAGGAATTCATCCTTTCACTCACTACTCATGGAAACTATTTTAAAAAACAAAATTTAACACTGACAAATATTGATTAGCTGTCAGCAATCCTGTAAATACATAACACATAATTTGAAATTTTGCTGAAGTATGCATTTGAATTACAAATGTAATTCTGATGTACCAAAACTTACTGAGTAATGCACCCAGCCAATGATCCGTCTTGGCGCTCCTGTTCTTCACCTATCCTGGCACATGGATTTTAGAAAGGAAATTACTCCCTTCTATGTCAATCCAAATTGGGAGAGTCACAAGAATTTCACCTCTAGAAAATGTCAAAAGTTTAATCAGTGTTTTTAAAAAATGTTTCTATAAACAGAAGGAAGGATGCCATCACTATGTATAATCATTTTACCTCTTCCATAAAATTTTAACTGGAAGGCTGGGCATGGTGGTTCATACCTGTAATCACAGCACTTTGGGAGGCAGAGGCGGAAGATTGGTTGAGCCCAGGAGTTCCAGATCAGCCTGGGAGGCTAAGAGGATCTGTGATTGTGCCACTGTACTACAGCTAGGGCAACATAAAGTGAGACCCTGACCCAAAAAACAAATAAATAAAATTTCAATTGCAAACCAAAAGGGGTGAGTAATAGAAAGGATATATTTATAGAAACAATAAAGAGATAAAACTTTCATTTTACACCAGAAAAACAAACTGAAGACTTTAAATAGCATTCGAAAATTTAGCACCAAGAGCCTAATCAAGTCATCTCCAACATACATAACAACCCTGGTTTTAAACTTTTTTTTTGAGTCAGGGTCTCACTCTGTCACCCAGGCTGGAGTGCGGAGTACAGTGGATTAATCATGGCTCAGCACAGCCTTGATTCCTGGGCTCAGGTGATCCTTCCACCTCAGCCTCCTGAGTAGCTAGGACCACAGTCACACAACACTATGCCTTACTAATTTTATTTTTATTTTTTGTGGAGATGAGGTCTTGCTATGTTGCCCAGACTGGTCTCCAACTCCTGGACTCCAGCAATCCTCCTATCTCAGCCTCCCAAAGTGCTAAGACACACACATGAGCCACCATGTCTGGCCTCAACTACTTCTTGATAATAAATTTTAACAGCATTTAAAGCAATACTTTCTCAAATCCTATCTTTTTATTTTTTTTATTTATTTATTTATTGAGTTGGAGTCTCACTCCATTGCCCAGGCTGGAGTGCAGTGGCACACTCACAGCCACCCCAATGTCGACCTGCTGGGCTTAGGCAATCCTTCCACCTCAGCCCTCCAAGTAGCTGGAAATACAGGCACACACTACCACACCTGGCTGTTTTTATTTATTGTAGAGACGCGGTCTCGCCAAGTTGCCCGCGCTGGTCTCAAACCCGTGGGCTCAGGCAATCCACTCACCTGGGCCTCCCAAAGTGCTGAGATTACAGGCTGAGCCACTGAGCCTGGCATTTTTATTGAATTCTTCCTCCCCATCATAGCAACTCAAAACACCTACTGATAAGTGGTAGGACGCTGGTTAGCACTTCACTGACTACTTCTTACTTATTCATATCATATGTATATACAGCACATAACATATTGTTCAATAACATAAACATAAGTAAGATTATTTGAAAACCACAGTGCTGCTTTTATTTTAGAAGAGTATAAGGGTTTTATTTAAGTACATTTGTCTCTTATATACTGTTTTCTAAGAAAAACACTATTTCTTTAAAAAGTCATTGTAGATTTCTCTTTTTAAGTTGGAATCTCACTCTGTCACCAGGTTGGAGTGCAGTAGCACATTCACAGCCACTGCAGCCTTGACCTGCTGGGCTCAGGCAATCCTTCTGCCTCAGCCTTCCATGTAGCTGGAACTACAGGCACGTGCCACCGTGCCCAGCAAGTTTTTTGATTTATTGGAGAGATGAGGTCTCGCCAAGTTGCCCAGACTGATCTTGAATCCCTGGGTTTAGGCAATCCTCTTGCCTCAGCCTCCCAAAATGCTGGGATTACAGGCGTGAGCCACCGCACCTGGCTATAGACTTATTTAAAGCTCATAAAATAGTCAGAAAAACAAATGATATTGAATTAGACACAAATGTGTCCTTCTATCCTTTAAGAAAAGTTTTATAACCAGAGGCCATGTAAACCTCCAGTACATGTTCTTGCCAGTTATTCTAAAAATACACAGCTCAATAATGAAGAATCATGACAAGTGAACACATGGCATGTACAACTGGAATCTACCTCCCTTTATGAAGGCTTATAGTGAACACTTGGTCTACATAAATTTGCTGAATTTTAAAGAATAAAAAAAGGTATTACTAAATGTAGACCTCCAGGACTGGATTAAATCACTGCTTTAAATATCTTATTTAATATACACAATAGTTTTAAAAGTTAACGGTGCCAGGTATTCCAGCATTTTGGAAGGTCAAGAGAAGAGGACTGCATCAGCCCAGGAGTTCAAGACCAGCTTGGGCAACATAGGGAGACCTAGCCTCTACAAAAAAAAAAAAAAAAAAAAAGTTAGCCAGGTTGGTCGCACGCACCTATAGTCCCAGTTACTTGGGAGGCTGGGGCTCAGTGAGCCCTGATCGTGCCACTATATTCCAACCTGGGCACCAGAGTGAGACCTTAACTCAAACAAACAAATAAAAAAAACTTAATACTACTGCAAAGTTTAACAATCTGTGCCAGACCTCACTCACTACTGATTTCTAATCCTCTGAGGTAACCATTTAAAAACTCTTAGCTGTGTCTTCTAATATTTCCTTTTAACCTTACCTCTTAATAATATGGTTATGCTTATTTTTTCATTTCAGATATAATCACCTTCCTGATATGAAAGATAAGGATTTAGCACTGCTACATGCACTTCTCAGTCTTTCTTACATAATTTATAGCCATTTTTAATTATATCTATTGTTTTTTAACATTCAACTAACAGGAATTCCAAAAGGAAGGAGAGAGAAGAAAATTACCAAAGCAGTAATAGGAGCTACTTCCCCAAAGCTTTAAAAGGACACAAATCTTCCAGTTAAGGGTCCACCAAAGGCCCAGCACAATGAATCAAAAAAAGTCACACTTACACATCTCTTCAGAACACCAAAGATATTCAAGAGAAAAGGCTAAAACTTAAAAAAAAATTTTAAAAGTCACAAAGAAATGAGAACCAGACTGGTATGAGTCTTATCAGCAATAGTGAAAGCAGAAGGCAATGTCTTTCAGAAAGATTCCAATTCCATTTAGCCAATCTAGGAATCAAATTTGAAGGAAAATTAAGCATATTATCAGAGCCACAATAAGTAATAACCCCAAGAAAACTTTTGTGGGAGTTAAGGATGTATTTCAGCAAAATGCGATTAAATAAAGAAAAAAACATAAATTTAAGAATTAGAGGCTCCAACACAGAAAAAAGGGTGAGGGAAAGTCCATGGTGGAGAGCTATATGTAAGAGGCTTAGAGGAGAGCCACCATGATTAGAAGAGCAGAATGAAGGGCTCCAAAGAGTGTAAATAAATCCAAACGACCTTGACACCAGAGTACTGTTCTTAGGAGCATATTGTTCTCTAGAGGATTTGACATTAGGCATGTTAAAAACAAAAAAGTAATAGCCATAATACACTACTTGAAATGTGACTGACTAATATTTATAAACCAAAAAAAGAAACATTCAATGACGTCACTATAAAAATCAAGCTGTGAGCAAATTAATAAGACTTGGTTATGATAAAAAGACAAAAGAATTCTGATAACACAAAAGTATAGCTGGCATAAAATGGGATTCTCAGATATGGAGAAAGAATGGAAAAGGAGAAAGATAGCGTCAAAGGTGATGAAAAAGAGACAGATAAAGCTATAAGCATTACAAGACATAGTAACCCTTTTTCATTTGTTACTACATGCATTACTTTTTTTTTTTTTCTTTCAAATAACACATTGGAGAACAGAGTTACACTAATCATCATCCATTAAGAACTCAGGAGCCGGGCTTGGTGGCTCAGCCTGTAATCCCGCGCCTTGGGAGGCTGAGGTGGGCCACATGGTGAGATCTCATCTCTACAATAAATCAAAAAATTAGCTGGGTGTGGTAGCACACGCCTGTAGTTCCAGTTACTTGGGAGGCTGAGGCAGAAGAAACGCATGAGCCCAGCAGGTTGAGGCTATGGTGACTGGGAGCATGCCACTGCACTCCAGCCTGGGTGACAGAGTGAGACTTCAACTCAAAAAAAGAAAAAAAAACTCATTAATGTACAAAGGACATGAAATGGCAATTCAGAGACATGTAAAACAACCCGCTATTATCAGATTAATACAAATTTGAAGATTCTCAATAGTTGTCGGCAAGTGTGTAGAGAAAATGGTAGCTCACGCACTGCTAGTGTAAACTTATATACCTTTTCAAAAATATTCAGCCTTATTTATAAAAACTGTAAGGGCCGGGTATGGTGGCTCACACCTGTAATCCCAGCACTTTGAGAGGCAGAGAAGAGAGGATTCACTGAGCCTAGGCGTTCAAGACAAGCCTGGGCAACTTGGCAAGACTTCATCTCTATAATAAATAAATAATTAAAAAGTTAGTCAAGCGTGGTGACGCATGCCTGTAGTTCCAGCTACTTGGAAGACTAAGGCAGAGGGATTGCCTGAGCCAGCACGCCACTGTACTCCAGTGTGGACAACAGAGTGAGACTTCAACTCAAAACAAACAAACAAAAAACTGTAAGGGAAGAAAAAGGAAGAAGAAATGCAATATAGAATGAATTATCTGTCCAATAATAAAATCATAAACTGATATAACCATACTAGAAAATACCATACAACTGTTAATTCCATAATATACTGTCAAAGGAAAAAGAGGCACCTTGCAGCATAAAGTGGAATTGGAACAGGAAGGAAGAAAGAGCACAAATATGACATTTTTCTTCTAAAATAAAACATTTCTGTTGTAGGTTAAAGTTTACTGACACAAGAAACAAATCTTTAAAGAAATCTTTCTGACCAATTATTTAGAGATCTAGTCAAAAAGTTCACACCTTCCTTATTTCCTTATTATGAATCCCTTTCTGGCCAGGCACTGTGGCTCATGCCTGTGATCCCGGCACTATGGAAAGTGGAGGCGAGAGGATTACCTGAGCCCAGGAGTTTGAGACTAGCCTGGGCAACATGGTGAGATCTCATCTCTACAATATAAATCAAAAAATTAGCCGGGCATGGTGGCACACACCTGTAGTTCCAGCTACTTGGAAGGCTGAGGCAGGACTGCCTAAGCCCAGCAGGTCAAAGCTGCGGTGGCCATGAGCATGCCACCGCACTCCAGCCTGGGCAATAGAGTGAGACTCCAACTAAAAAAAATTATATTAAATTAAATTAAAAATAAATTAAAATAAAATATCTCTACTATGATATGTCATGAAACTTCATTTTCTCACATAATACAGTACATGGTTTATAAAAGTATTAACTACTAACACAGCCTTCGTAGGAGTCTCACTCTGTCGCCCAACTGGAATGCAGTGACACGCTCACTGCCACCGCAGCCTCGACCTGCTGGGTTTAGGCAATCCTTCCACCTCAGCCTTCCAAGTAGCTGGAACTACAGGCATGCACCACCATACCTGGCTAATTTTTTGACTTACTGAGGAGACAAGGGCTCACCATGTTGCCCAGGCTAGTCTTGAACCTGTGGGCTCAAGCAATCCTCTAGCCTCAGCCTCCCAAAGTGTTGGGATTACAGGCGTGAGCCACTGCACCCGGCTGATACTTAAGATCTTTAAGTATTAAAGTCATTTTGAAAATCCATGCAATTTTCACCAAAGATCAAATATAAACTTTTATCTGAATTTTGATATGGGAAGCCTTGGAAACAATTTATTAACCCACTCAGAAAAGCATAGTCCCTTCCTCTTAAAAGCAAACAGCAAAGAAAATGATCCCTGCGCTGTGGGAGGCTGAAGTGGGAGGACAGTTTAACATCAGGAGTTTAAGACCAGTCTGGGCTATATAGTGAGACCCTATTTCTACAACAACAAAAAAAATTTCTTAACTTTTTAATGCTATTACCCTTCTACCCTAAATCTAGTATTCAGAAAAAAAAGAAGAAATTGCTATAACTGCTATCATTTAACAAGTAAATGGATACCAATATTTAAGTAAATGGTATAAATATTTAAATAGAATTCCTTAAGCTTCCTTACAGAAGTCAGCTAAAGAAAAACTGGAAAACTTAGATTATTTTCATCAAAATATCCTAGAACCAGAAATATAAATAAATATTAACATAAAGGTATACACACACAGATCTATCCTGCTTCACCTCCCGCAGTTTACAAAACAGGATCCATCCTTTGTCAACATATTTTCTGAAAATCAACCAGGTCCATGAATCAAATTAAAACCCTTAATATTCTCCTTAATTATCTCTTCTATCATTCAGTATCTTACACAAAGATAACGGCAAATGCCATTTACTTTGTTGCCTAAGTGCCAAGCAGGCTTCTGATTTAAATAATAAAATTGTGCCTTTAACAAGTATGTAAAAAATGTCATGTCAAAACAGGCTTTCCCATTAAGATTTACAGGATAAACAGTGTGCCCTTAATGCGGTACTTGTTGCCAATGTGTGTGGGGGTATGTGTAACGGTCCTTTAATGACTTGTCTTTGGAACGTTTCTGTCCTACCTTTGCTGCTGCAGCCCGCCTGTCCTTTGCATCACTGAATTCAAACTTCTGGAAGTACCCAATATGCACTGTAACAGACAGATGGACAGATCAATGGGCCACAGCGGCAAAGGCCAGAGAGACAGACTTGTTAAAAATTTAAATCAAGGTATACAAAAGGGATGGGGAAGACCAGAAAAAAACGCATCTATCTAAATTCTGTAGTAAAACACCTAAACTTGATGTTTGCAAACATCACATATACACATCCAAATAAACTATTCTTGATTACATATTACTTCTTTCTTATAGGTAGTAATAGTACCACGGCAACAGGCAAAAATAAACAAATTGTATTTTTAATACCACAGGCAGTTACAGCAGGCACTTTGGTAAGCAAACCAGCTTCTTCCAAAGACTGCTCTTTGATACACAAGCTATCACAATCACAGAAGACCTTCTGTGTCAAAATTAAAATGGTAATTAACACAAGCAGAAAACTTCTACAGTGACATTAAGGTCTGTGTAATTAGAGTATACTTGGAATCACTGAATAAAGTTCATATTTCCGCATTTTACCACTCAACATTTCTTTCTATATAAATGATTGCAAGCACCATATCCAGGGAAGACAACTTTGGGGGTTTAAAACAATATATAATAGTGTCATTTAGGCTAATTACCAAGCTACAGCAAGACATTTATACACAAAATTATCAACAATATATTTGAAAGCTACATATGTAGAGCCCTCCTGTAACTTCAAATCTATGCAAACAAGTCAGGCCCAACAGCCCACACCTATAAACCTAGAACTTTGGAAGAGAACTGCTTAAGCCCAGGAGTTGAAGACCAGCCTGGGCAACATAGCAAGACCTCATCTCCATAAAAAAAAGTAAAAAAAAAAAAAAAAAAAGTTAGCTATGAGTCCCACACCTGTAGTCCCAGCTACCTGGGAGGCTGAGGTGGAAGGATTGTCTAAGCCTGGGAAGGCAGAGACTGCAGTGAGCCATGATCATGCCACTGTACTCTAGCCTGGGTGAGAGTGAGATTCAAACTCAAAAAAATAAATAAAGGCCGTGCCTATAATCCCAGCGCTTTGGGAAGCCGATATGAGAGGACTGTGTGAGCCCACTGGTTCAAGACCAGCCTGGGCAACTTGGCGAGACCTCATCTCTACACTAAATGAAAAAATAGCCAGGCATGGAGGCGCGTGCCTGTAGTTCCAGTCACTTGGAAGGCTGAAGCAGAAGGATCGACTGAATCCAGCAGGTCTAGGCTACAGTAGCCGTGAGTGTGCCACTGCACTCCAGCCTGGGCGACAGAGTGAGACTCTGACTCAAAAAAATAAAATGAAATAAAAATAAATAAAACTATGCTAACAAGTATTTACATTTCAAAACTCTTCTAAAAACTATTAAAAAAAACAAACAAACCTGGCCATTGCCTTGCTAAGTTATGGGGTGGCCATGTGCTCTTTGAGCTTTGGCCAGGCCATGTTTCTTAGCTTTGGCCCCCTCCCCTACCTTGGGGAGGTGAATCTCCTCTTCCTCTCTCTAATTTACCTTCTAAATAAACTATATTTTCTAATTTAAAAAAACAAGAGTAAAAATAAGAATAAAATAAATCCAATGTCCCGAAATTCTAGCTTAAGTCAGATTAAGTAATGTACTTTGATAAATTTTGTTTTTCTTTTTTTTTTTTTTGAGTTGAAGTCTCACTCTGTCACCCAGACTGGAGTGCAGTGGCCGCTCCCGGCCACTTCAGCCTCCACCTGCTGGGCTCCAGCGATCCTTCCGCCTCAGCCTTCCAAGTAGACGGAATTACAGGCATGCGCTACCACGCCCGGCTGACTTTTTTATTTTTATTGTAGAGATGAGGTCTCGCCAAGTTGGCCAGGCGGGTCTCGAACCCGCGGGCTCAGGCTATCCACTCACCTCAGCCTCCCAAAGCGCGGGATTACAGGTTGAGCCACCGAGCCCGGCTGATAAAAATTTTTATCAGATATTACCTGAAATGCCTTTGTCTGATTTGACAGTACACAACTTTAATTTAATCTAATGTTTAATTTGTATTAATGTAATCGAATATTTTATTTGCATGCATCTAAAATAAAATAGATCCACGCTACACGTCTAAGGAAGTCTGAAGAAAAGACTTTCCCATATTATTCCCACAAGATCTAGTCATTTATACATTTCTTACTATTGTAACCCATCAAAAACATGAGCAGGTAAAGAGACCTGATAGTCAAATGCAATAAGGAAAGCCATAAAAGATATGATGGACAAATGGGGAAAACTGGTGAGGTATATATATTAATTTTTTTTCTATAATATCTTTATTGAGATATAGTTCATATACCTAAAATTAACTCAAAGTGGTTCAGTGGTTTTGATTATATTCACAGAGTTATGACACAGCTGTGTCAACCATTAATTTTAGAACAGTTCATCACTCCAAAAAGAAACTCTAGGAGCTTCTGGATAGCTGAACACAGGGAGGTTCCTGGAGAGTGGTGCAGCCAGTGAGGACATGGAAGCTCTGTGCTCCTTCCCCCATAACTCATCCTATGCATTATTATTATTTGCAATAACCATTATCCTAAACGGGTAAACATAAAAAAGAAAAGAAACTCTAAATGCATCCAGCCTTTGATAATCACTGATCTACTTTCTGTCTCTATGTATTTAACTATCCTGGACATATCATATAAGTTGTACCACACAGTATGTGGCCTACTGTGACTGGTTAATTTTGCCAATTAATTTTACTTATCTAGAAAGGCCAACAAGCAGAGAGCTTGCCTTGAACACCAAATAGATCTGTTTTACAGAGGGAATGGAGATCAACTATTAACTATCAGCAGGTTAGTTAGGAAAGTGGCTTACAGCTTCAACTACATTATAATACTCATAATGAAACAGTTTATCAAAATTAAAAAACTGATAGTAAATCACAGCTGATAAAAGGTAACCTGGAACTGAACTTAGTTCTATATAACACCAAAGACTTAATCACTATGTTATTTTGTTTCCTAATAATTCACCACTTCTCACTAATTCTACCTCCCTAATATCTTGAATGCCTCCCCTCCTCTCCATTCCAGGCTTGCTAATCTCACTCCTATTCTGGTCCAGATTATTCTAACAGATTACTCACTACTCTCTCAGTTTCCTAATCTCACCCTGTTCCTTCATAACCTATACTGCCAACACAGCGGTTTTTTAAACTCTAATTCTGTATTAATTCAAAAGTTTAAAGTTGATTCACATATTCCTAAGGTAAGTCCATCTCAACATCACTACTATGCTAAAGGCTTTCACTAACTGATGACACTGCCTACCTGTCTAGCCCCAGCTCCTACCACTCTACTTCCCTATAATTTCAGTAATACTCAATCTCTTATTGTTCATTCAACAAACTGGACCTTCTCCTATTCCTCCCTTTCCTTTGCATGGAATGCCATCTCCAACCCCATCTGCCTAGTAAGTTTATTCATTTTTCAAAACCCGGCTTCTGACCCTACCAGGTTTGTCAGTCCTTTGCTGAAAATACCAATAATACAGTGTTCCATCTATGCCCTTATGCTTCTACTGTTAAACCTATCATTGTGTTGTAATTTACTTATACATGCCCCTTACAGAGTAGTCCAGTATCTGTATTCCCCCTGCAAAGTGTAACAGCTAAGAAATATCAGTTGGTAAAATTGAGTACTCAACTTAAATACTGCTTCCAATTAAACTGAAGCATTATTTTTAGGAACCCATTAACCTCAGAAACCCATAAAATAATCATGATATTTAGGGTCTTATAAGAAGAATAAAAGCAGGGTTACAGTAAGGATGGAGGCTCTGCATTAAAGAAAAAATATTAAGACATCAATACTGTTCTTGACTGTGCATATATTTTCTTGGCTCAAATTCAACAAGTATGAGAGATTTTTTTTAAGAACTAAAATAAAAGAGTTGGGTCCTTTAAGAAGTCTTTAGTCCATGAGGGCACCTCATGAATGGGATAAGGTGACCCTATAAAAGGACTTGCTGGTAGGAGTTCATGTTGCTTGTCCTCTTGCCTTTGACACATGAGGACACAACATTCCTTTCCTTACCAGACAATGGAACCTGCCAGCATTTGGCCGTTCAACTTGATCTCGGACTTTCCAACCGCTAGAACTGTGAGAAATAAATTTCTGTGCTTTATTAAAAACAAACAAACAAACAAAAAACTAAAATGTCTCCCTGCTAATGGCAAACTGTAAGTTATAAAATCCTTTAAAAAATTTACCATCAGGCCAGGCGTGGTGGTTCATGCCTGTAATCCCAGCACTTTGGGGACAGAGACCAGAGAACTGCCTGGGCCTAGGGGTTTGAGAACAGCCTGGCAAACTTGGTGAGACCTCATCTCTACAAGAAATTAAAAGCTTAGCCAGGCATAGTGGCGTCACCTCAGATCTGCAGGTTGATGTTGTAGTGGCTGTGATCATACTACTGCACTCCAGCCTGGACAACAGAGTGACACTCTGACTCAAAAAAAAAAGTTTAGCATCAGTCGATCTTAGCACACTAAGGTCAGTCAAAAACATTTATTTGTTTGTTTTAAAGACACACTATCATCCAAGCAGGAGTACTGTGATGCTCCCTGTGACCTCAAACTCAAGAGATTCTCCCATCTTAGCCTCCCGAGTATATAGAACTACTGACATGTGCCACCAAATTTAGCCAATTTTTAAAATATTTTGTAGAGACAAGGGACTCACTATGTTGCCCAGGCTAGCCTCACACTCCTGAAGGCAAGCAATCCTCCCATTTTGGTCTCCCAAAGCACCTGGATTACAGGCATGAGTCATAGTACCTGGTCCTCCCAATTTTTTAAATCTGAGGTTACAAAGGAGAGTTCAGGCCTAGTGGCCTTAGCTTCCAACTTACTTTTACATTTTGTTTTGGTACACAGAACATAGAAAAGTATTATTCACAAAGTTTGCATTGCAATTTCAAAGTTCGTCACTTAAAATGACCTGAAACCTCTGAAATGGTAGTAGAAAACATTTTATTCAGAGCTAACCAGATAACATTGTCCAGCAAATGCTTTTATTTATTTATTTATTTTTTATTTTTTTTGAGTTGGAGTCTCACTCTGTCGCCCAGACTGGAGTGCAGTGGCCACTCCCAGCCACCGCAGCCTCGACCTGCTGGGCTCCGGCGATCCTTCCGCCTCAGCCTTCCAAGAAGCTGGAACTACAGGCGCGCGCTACCACGCCCGGCTAATTT
>CAUYQG010072627.1:0-23717 GCA_963574415.1 Tarsius wallacei | reverse complement strand
GAGACCCATATTCTTCTTTTGGTTTTTCTTCATTTGTGTAGATTTTTCTCTCTCCCCCTTTCCCTCCCCTTCTTTAATTCTGTTTTTCAGGGAAGGTGGGGTTGCTTTTACTTCTTTTGTTCAATCTCCTGTTCTTCCTTATGAAGGTCCTCTGGCTTTGTTCACTTTTGAGGCTGGAGTTTGGGTTAGGGGCTGTGGTTTTTGAAGTTTTGAGATTTAATTGAGGGGGAAGCTGTGATTCAGAATCTATCTGCAGATCCCAGTATCCACCAACAGGTGTATGGGCACACTGGAACCCATTTTCCACTGCCTTACAATCTGTCCGTGCAGCAGGGTTTAGGTTTTCTCCTTGGAACAAAAGGAGGTGTGAAAAAGGAAAATAATGGAAGAAGAGAGGGTCAAGAGGAATTTAGAGAGAGAGAGAACAGTGAGAGGAAAAACAGACTAACAAATAAAAAAGAGACACAAGGCCAGGAAAGAGTGAAAAACAGATATACAAACAAAATTCCCTAAAGCATACTGGTAATCACACAAAGACAGTTCAACAAAATCATGCCTTTTGATGCATTTTTCCCCAACACAAACAGGTAGTCTAAATAAAAAAGCAAACAAAAGTGAGAAAAACAAACACTCAAATCAATAAAATCAAAAATCAAAATAAGAAATCAGACTAGCTCTGGAATCTTTCCTGAGTGTTTAAAGTCTCTTCAGCTCTGATCTCTAACCTCTCCCCTTTGCTTTCATTGCAGGCAGATAGATTTACTCCAAGCTTGGGTTGGTTCCCTTGGCTTGCTGCCTGAGCGGTCTATGACAGGGCTGAGTTGCCTGTATCTGATTCAGCATAGGGAAGGGCCTTTTGTCTCCTGTTTAGCAATGTTACCTTAGAAACGAAGGTGGAGGCTGCTCATAGATGGGCAGGGCAATGCAAATCTCTGCCTGGAAAATGGTCAAGGTGGGCAGCTCCTCTTTCGCAGATCCTTTCTCTCCACCTGTCCTTTCTCTCCACTCGTCTGGGTCCATGGGCGATCCACTATGATGGGCTGTAGTGATGTATCAGGCACCGGAAATCAGCAACACAGCTGGGTGCTGGATCTGGTGTGCTACCAGCAGCCTAGGGTGGAGGAGGGAGCTGGGAATTCCCTCTTCTGGAGCTGACAGCTGAGAACTGCTGATCAGCACCTCCTTAAGATATCCTGTTCCCTTACACAACCACATGGTCCCACACTGGGTGCCTCAGCCAGAGCGGGGACGGAGCTCCAAAGGGTGGGTGGTGAGTGGTGACAGCAGCTTTGGGCCCCACACAGGGCACTTCAGCCAGGAATGGAGCTGGTATCTCTGAGGGGTGGGTTCCTAGAGCCTCCCTGGGTGACAGCAGCTTGAAATGTGGCTGGGCGAGGGCCCAGAACCCAGGGCCAGGAGCTAGAACTCTGAGGAGCGAGCACCGGGCTGCTGGGCTGGAAGCCCAGTCAGGAAGAGAGCTGGCAGTGACTGAGTGCCAGGCGGATCAGTGTAGCCAGCAAGGGAACCCAGATCTCCACAAGGCGGTATTCAAGTGCCTCTACAGGCAGTGGCCAGCGCTTGGGGCTGGGTGAGATGTTGTAGTCGGGAGGGAGCTGGAATCTCCACACGGCTGGGACCCTGGGGCTGCCTATGGTGGAGCAGCAGCAGCTGAGGGGCTGCAATAGCTAGCCTTAGCCAGCCTTGTGTGGGACCGAGGGTCTCCAGGGCTCGGACCGGTGCGGCTGGTGGTGGACAGGGGGTGGGGGAAGGAAAGTAAGAGTCTTTTTGGGAACTCACTTTTGGAGAATCTCACAGTCCCACCTATGCCGTCATCATCTTACCGGAACTCTCCTCTAAGTTTTTGCAAATCAATTAGACTCATTATAGTTTTTAAAATAGGTAATTCAACAATTAATCTGGTGTTAAAAGAGTCAGTATCCTTAATAAAATGTAGACTGTGGTTTGAATAAATATTCTGACTTTTTAAAAGTCAAATCTTATGGGTAGTAAATAGCCTGGCCTCTAACATGATTAATATATTTGTGAAATATTCTATTTTCCAATACTCTCACACCAAAATCAGATACAAAGTGAATCAATCACCTAATAATGGGGGAAACCTTTTAAATAACACAGGTAAATGCTTTTACAGTCATATTGCATAGGAAAAAACTTTCTGTTAATTTTCACAATAAATTATAGCAACAAAATAGAATGTTTAGCATATACCTGGGAATAACAATAGTTCACGTTTATTAAGAACTTCCTATGTGCCAGGAACGGTTGTATTCTCATTTTCTCTGGATGCCCAAGGGAGTGCGAGTGAAGGCATTGCAAAGGTAGCAGTATGTCCAAAGTCCAAGAGTTATGAGAAAATAAGGCATATAAATTGAGAAATGACTATAACCTACATTCAAATATGTTGGAAATGCGATTTCCCTATAAATACTATTTCCTTGGGTGCTATTTCCATACAGGAGTCAGGCTAGGGTCTTTGTCTGATTTCTATATAAACCATTCTTCTTACCAGATGTTTACTACTCACTTCTGATGCCTTTTGTGTGTCCCAAACAATTTCAAAATCTTCTGAGATAGATTAATTTCCTTCAACTATTTGCTTTTCTTGTCTGGCTGCTCTGAAAGCAAATCTAATCTTATCTTGACCTTACCTCCTTGCCCGTTACTGTTACTTTTTGATTTCTTAGTCCTTTCACACTGCCCAATGTGCAACAGCTACAGCAACAACACAACTGACGGGATCATAATGCATTATTTAGTTACAGGCAATTTTCAAATAACAAAACGTAAACAAGTATGCAATGAACTGATTCTCTTCTTTGTAGTGATTAAACTTAGCTGTCAAGGATTTATTTCCTACATGTTAACCACATTGCTAGAAAATAAAGTACAAGAGGGGAACATAAATATAAAAAAAATTACTTAATGAATACTGTGAAGAAGCTGAGACATCAGCTGAATCAGGAGAAAGCATTACTGATTGCAAATCATTAGACTGCTACTCAACTGAGCAAATTATTACACCAACCATAACTCACCATGGGGGATACCTGCAGCCCCCTGAAGATGCTGAGGTTCCTGAGGGGGATATACTGCCTGATGAATGTCCAGCTATGGTTAAGCAATAGACATGCACACGTGTGTATGCATGTTTGTGTGAATGTGTGCGTGTGTGTGTCTCTTTATTAAAAAGAATCATTACATGGTTCATATAAAGTTGAATATTGTTACTTAAACAACATTTTAAAGTTGCTGACAGCAGATTTCTGAATTTGTGGTTGACATTTCATTTTAAAAGTAAGACTTCAGATTCTTAAGTATGCACTTAGGTCGAGCTGTCAGTAAATAAGAGAATTGTTGGCATAAATAAATCAGTGTGAGAAAGGAAAAATCTCCCATTTATTTTAAACATAAAAATTCTAATTCTGTTTGAACTTCACCCCATGTTCTGAATCCTCAATAAGGAATCCAGCTCTTTGCAGAGAAGGAGTGTGCTCTTTGCTACTCCCTAGTATTGAATAGAAGCCCCAGGAACACAAGAACTTGTATCTTCATCTAGATCTGTGGCTCATAAGAAAGAATGACGGGAAGTATATATTCCATACTGCCATTAGGCCTTAGCTGAATCAGATGATTCCTAATTTTAAAACTTTTTTTTAACTCCCCAGGCATCTATGATTATAATATTAAGACCAAATTGTGGATTGTATAATATGAAAGAGAAGTTGTCAGTGGAACAAATACATCAGTGCATGCACAATGGCATTTAATGAAAATAAACCCTCAAAAAGCGGAGAGTTCCACAATAGCAACCACCATGTATATTGATTCTATAGGGTAAATGGAAGACACATGCTATCTAGAAATTTGGAGTTGGACACATCTGGTGAAGTTTGAACTTAGAAAAGGCCAAATAGGAATATTTGACCGTGCCACACTGAGCCCTTTCTTTATTCGTTTTTTTGTCAGAGAAAGAAAACAAGAGCAGGTGCTTTAATGTCAGACACATATGGACATCTGCCTAGGGAAAATTGTCACTGATCTGTTGACTGGATCTATTTATTCCTAACAGTCTACACATCCAGGGCTTACTGTATGCCAAGTACTGTGTTTGATGCTCTACAAGGAACATCTCCTTTAACCAATATGATAGCACTATATATACAAAATATATAGTAGGTACAATTATTACTTCTACTTCTTAGGAAAGGAAGCTAATCTAGCAAATAGGTAGAGCTAGGTTTTGCACATAAATAGTTTGATAATGCATCCAACTCATATAAGCAATAAACTACTCTGTCTTCTGGGGTGACATGTGATCCCTTAGAGGGTAGAACAGGCACATTGAAAGAAGATCAAAGTTTTATTCCTCTGTTAGCATAAGACGTGATCTTTCAGTCTTCTCTTACCTTTTACTCTGTGCCTATAGTCACACCATTATTATCTCCCGCATATGCCACATTTTCCTGCCCCATTTAGTTAATTTCATCAATGTTTATAAGAATTTCACAGCACAGTTTGCATGATCTGAGAATATGTGTGCACTTGGTTGTCACTGACAAAGAAACATAGTAGATGGAGGTAAGATGACAAAGTGCTCTGGGAAGATTATTCAGAAGGAAAGAAACTGTAGAGTAGTATAAAAAGGAAAATTCACTACCCAAGAAGCAGGAGACCAAAGGATGGACCAAGAACCAGGAATATGTTCCTAAATAAACAGAACAGATAGCAGCCTGTCAAAAGTGGGGAGTGGTATGTTCCCATTATAGTTTTAAAGGGCAGAGATCTGACTGATAATCTACATGGCACATATTAATTTAACAATCATAATGATGACGATGATGATATATTATCAAAGTCCAATAGGTTTCACCTCTTCCCTTGATATAAGGTATCACACATTTTAAACCAATTTGAATCAATTTTATGTATATTAAATCTCCACAGGAAAAAATGACATCCAACTCATATAAACAATAAACTAAGGTCCTTCCTTTGGTCTCCTGCTTCTTGGGTAGTGAATTTTCCCTTTTATACTACTCTACAGAATATTCTAAGTTACTGTCTTTATCAATATAAGCTATATTATATTCAGAGGGAAGAGAAGACTTGTTGTAGCAACATTCTTGAAGAGGTGCAAGGGGATGTGGCTCTGCTAAACCTGTTTGATCCTAAGCAACTCTACTCTGTGTTCCAGAATTCCCCAGTGGAATTGAGTTCCACTCTCTCATAGTGGTAACTGGTTTGACAACACACCCTTGATGGGCTTCCTTCCCTTTCTCACTTTCTCACTCCCCTACTGGTTATTGGTTGTGATCACTTCCAAAATGAACTACTTACACACAAATTCTTATCCCAGGGCCTGCTTCTGGGGAAACCAAACCACAACACCTTCAGAAATACGTACTTGGAGTATGTCAGGGTATAAAATGACAAAGACACCATGGATGTGAAGGAGCTCACCTATAGAAGAATAGATGGTAAAGAATCTTCCCTGAGCATCATCAACACTTAAGGGTCAGGAAGAAGATGTATCAGCAGAAAGAGTGTTAAAGGGAGTTGCAGAGAAATGGGGAACAAAACTAGGAGAATTGTTTCAAAGAAAGATTTTTTTGTTTTTAATACAGATGAAAAGAGACTAGATCTGGCATAAATGTTAATGGAAAAAATTCAATAAAAGAGTTTGAAAATGCAAATAAGTGAATACTCAGTGGTGTGAACTTCCGAAGAGAGTAAACAAAGTGGATCCAGATCCCGAGTGGTGGGATCAACTTTGCCAGGGACTTGGTAGGGTTTGGTCATGGAAAACAGAGAAAGTTCTGTCTGATACTTTGAAGAATTCTCTATTTCAAGACAAGAAGATAATGGATTGACTTTACTCCTACTTTTACTTTAATGTTTGAGCAAACAGATTATTGGTTTGATCCAAATTCAGAACAAAATACATCTTTCTTTTTTTCTACATGGGTACTCTCTCATTTTAAAGAACAAATCTAACAGATATAGAATTTGAGAAGTTTTGTTCTATTTAACTTTAAGTTAAGCTTCCTTTCTCTGTTCATCTAATTGAATCAGATGGAATAGAAGTCCCTGATCAAGGACCTACAACTAGAGAAACAGTCTACTGATTCTCATAAATGCTATGTCTTATTAAATGTAGACATGGTTATGGATTATAATGAGTAATATTAATTTAAAAAATTCACTAGAAGCCTAAAATATTTGTTTGAAGCTCTTTTTTGTCCAACTAAAAATGACATCTGGTCTACGTGACCACAATGGATAATCTTGCAACCATAATTGAGTTCTAGATCTCTGGTGACTGTTGGAACTAAAATTATAGTGAATCTACCATGATTATTTACCTCTTAGTTCTAGATTTTTTTCCTTGATCTATTTATTTTTAAAATTTCTTTTTATTTTAAAGACGTGGGGTACAAGTCAGGATTGGGTAAATAAGTGGTCTATATACAGGCGATGTTTGGGCCTCCCATTGGACCTCACTTCTCCTGGATTGGGATCATGCACCCTTATTGATGTTGTGTTCCTCCCTCTCCCTCCCCTGGCAGTGTCCCACTACTGCCAATCCTTTTTTGTAGTATTATGGGTTTTCAGAGTCACTCATAAGTGAGAACATATGGTATTCAATGGACTGGATAAAAAAATGTGGTACATATACATTGTGGAATATTATGCAGCCATAAAGAAGGACACAATGATGGACTTTGCAGTAACTTGAATGGATGTAGAGTCTATCATACTCAGTGATTTATCACAGATTTTTCTTAATTATCCAAATATCTTTATTAGTCTCATATTCCCTTCTGTTACAGAGACTCAGTCTATGTTGAATAAAGTAATGATACGGCTACTTAAACTCTGATCCACTAGCCATGGTCCATTAGTATCGTGTCATGGTGCTAGGGTTTAATATGGTTTATTTTATCCTGGATGAGGAAATATATGGAGGAAGAAGAAAGTGTGATCCTAGTCTCTGTCTCTAACTATGAGATACTTGAGATTAACTCCAAGTATTCCCTCCAATATAAGAGGATGTGTCTCAGTTATTCTAGTACAACCACTGTGATTTTTATAAAGATTCAAGACCTATATTAAAATGTATAAAAGAAAACTCTATTTGAAATGGTTTGGAATTCCACATAAAATTCACTTTTGAAGTTATTTTAAAAACAGAGTTTAGTAAAATGAATAACAGAACAAAAATAATTCGATTATAAAAATAATTGCATTGTATAAAAATTTCTTTCTCCCATGTGTTGTGGTGTGTGTGTGTGTGTGTGTATGTGTGTGTGTGTGTGTGCACTCATGGATGTGTGTGTGTGTGTGTGTGTGTGTCTGTTTAGCAATGGTGCTGTTCTTTCAAATAGGATTGGATTCATTCTTGGCTCCTGCCAAGTACCCTCTCCCCACTACAACACCAAGATTACGAAAGCATAAGGGAGGGGTTAGGAAGAAATATGAATTATTTAAACTGTATAAAAATTCTGGAATAAAATGAACATTCAAATCTCCTATGATTGAATTTAATCTTTTGTTCAACTCATTCACTGAGGAAATCTGTCTCTGAATTGTTTGTATTGCAGAATATGATGGCTCCTGTAACCTCTCCTAGACTCTATATTTGCTATAAAGACTATTGTGGCCAGCGATAGATGATGAAATTTACTCTCAGTGTCTGCAAGGGAGTCAAGTGCCAATAATTTAAGACATTTCATGATATAGTACTAACTTTATATTCTAGGCAGTCACAACCTGTTTTTATCCACCTGCTGTTTTCATGGCTTAGAAATCACTCTGTTTGTGATGGTAATTTATTATATTATAAAAAGATTTTCAGATTACAGACTTGCATTGAGCTAGCAAAATAATTTTAAAAACTTTGGCCCATTCCTTTTCATAAGTAAAATAACCCTTTCAATAGATTTAGGATTCTCAAGAAAATGGAACTCTTGGTGACTTTTAGAGTTTTCATTCATAAACACGATCTGTGGGATCATATTCAAATTTTAGGTAAGAAAAACCCAGAAATCAGTTTTTAATAAGTAGAGAAGGCATTTTATCATTTGGGATATCTTGTCAGTGGTTCTTTCA
Source organism: Tarsius wallacei (assembly GCA_963574415.1). Classification (NCBI taxonomy): domain Eukaryota; kingdom Metazoa; phylum Chordata; class Mammalia; order Primates; family Tarsiidae; genus Tarsius; species Tarsius wallacei. Next base: position 15,587 of record CAUYQG010072627.1, on the reverse strand, counting down.
AAATACTAATAGCAACCATTAAAATATTTCTTCTACTTCAGGCATTTGGTGATTCCCTTCATAATTTCTGCCTACAATAATAGTCTGGTATGTGTCTGAATCATAATTTGTCTAATTTTTCTTCAAATAACCTCACTTTAATAAATTTTCATAAAGGAAATTTTATATCACAGCTGTAAATAGAAACCATATTCAACAACCGTACATTGAAGGTAATTAAAAAAAAATCAATGTTATTAATATTAGCTAGATACTATTCCTGTTGAAGGATGAGTCATAAAAATAGACATTCAGATGGGTGGTATTAAACTAATGCTTTCTCCTTGAGAAATCAGAAGGGTTGAAAGACAATTGTAGCATTTATATCATTATATTATTTAGTGTAGAAACCAATACCACTATTTGTATACATCCCACACTTTGGAAGCATTAAATTTAGACAGTAACTTGTGTAACTTGTGGCTAACTCCATTGGCATTGTCCTACCCACATTTTGCCACAATTTGACAAGATCTAAAACTGTTATTGTTTTCTTTTTTTCAATACTTCAGTGATGGCTGGTTTCATTGAAATAGCATTTTAAATTGTATTTGAATCATTCTACCACCAATAATATGGATTCATTCATAGTTAAGCTATATGTTGTTAATAAATTACTATCCACCCTCTTTTGGTTTAAAATCATGTGAACACATAATTAAATATGTGTGAACACATATTTTTCTATTTTTGAGATATTAGTTACATAAATGATATGTACAGACCAGTTCTATGTAGGGTGTTCACTGCAAAGTTGTTGTTGTTGTTGTTGTTATTGAATCAGTGTCTCACTCTGTTGCCCAGGCTGAAGTGCATTGGCACGCTCACGGCCACTGCAGCCTCGACCTGATGGACTCAGGCGATCCTTTCTCCTTTGTCTTTCAAGTAGCTGGAACTACAGGTGTGTGCTACCACACTCGGCTTATTTTTACTTATTATAGAGACGGAGTTCTCACCAAGTTGTCCAGGCTGTCCTGGAACCTCTGGGTTCAGGCAATCCTCTTGCCTTGGCCTCCCAAAGTGCTGGAATTACAGGCTTGAGCCACTGCACCTGGCCAACTGTAAAATTATTTAACCTTTTCTAAACTTTTGAAATTTTTCACAATTAAACATTGGAAAAATCAACATTTTCAGCTGAGTTCGGTGGCTCAGCCTGTAATTCCATGCTTTGGGAGGCTGAGGTGAGTGGATTGCCTGAGCCTGCGGGTTCGAGACCCGCCTGGGCAACTTGGCGAGCCCTTCTCTCTACAGTAAACCAAAAAAATTAGCCGGGCGTGGTAGTGCGCGCCTATAGTTCTAGCTACTTGGAAGGCTGAGGCGGAAGGATTGCCGGAGTCCAGCAGGTCGAGGCTGCAGTGGCCAGGAGCGTGTCACAGCACTCCAGTCTGGGCGACAGAGTGAGACTCCAACTCAAAAAAAAAAAAAAGAGAGAGAGAGAAAAATCAACATTTATAATACATGACAACCAAAACCACGCACTTTTAAATTTGTTCTCAAGTTAGTGTTTAAAAGAAAATGAAATAAACTGTGGTTACATATGAATATTACTAAACTTTCTTCATATAGGTTCAGGTTTTTATAGTCTTGGTCTAAGGTCATAAAATCCCAAGTAAAGTCCCAAATTCATTGAAGAACTGACTGGTACTAATAAATAAATATATTCTGTTCATTTCCTCTACCCATAACTAAAAGTAGGTAACTTCAGATATTAAGCCTTCTTTTATTATTTCTGATCTCTTAAATTTTAATATAACAAAAAGTTTCTGAACTTTAGTATTAGGAAGGTACAAAAGGTAATATTCAGGTAGAAGAAAGATATTGATTTAAACTATTGTATAAGCATCAACGATCCATTTTTTTTCCTATTCATTCTATTTCAATTTTGCTTGATACAAACTTTCAAGGAAATATATTAATCTTTCTGTAACTACTTCGTGAAATTTTACCTCAATTTCCAGGGATAAATGTTTGCCCAAACACCTATACACAACTGTATATATGGGGGGAGTTAAAAAATCTTTATAGCTATTTTTTGACATATTTGCAGTTAAGTCTCCAGTATTATATGTGGCAAACAGTTTCCTGAATATAGACTAATACATATGGCAGTTTCATGGTATGAATGGTCTTCATTACTTTTCAAAGAATAATACTGACTCAAATAAAAATTAATGATTTTAATGAAGAATCATTGAAACTATCTGTTGCTAGACAAAGATGGATTCATAGATTAATACACATGATAACATCTGAAATATGACCACCTTAGGTCTTTATTCTTTCAATTGATATGCAAGCTATAATAAAGATTTTACTGTTATCCAATATCGGCAATGGCATTAGCCATAATAATTTGAGTTGCTTTGTGGAGAAGCCAAAACAGAGATTTTAGAATATTGTTTTTTGATTTCAAGTTTTAAGATCTCAACTCCTTTTAGCTTGGTTACATCAAGATTACAAAAGTGAAAAAAGGAATTGATTAAGAAAAAAGAGCCAGAATATGTGAAATAAGCTCACATTAATTTTTGATTCTCATAACAGCTTTTCAACAAATAAAATCTCTATTAATTATTTGCAATAGCACAAGCAAAAAATATTCGATGACAAGCATTTTAATTTTTGCGCTAAAGTTTCCTGTTTAGGCAGGCAGGCCATGCAGTAGATTTAAATATTTATTTTATACTTTCTTCATTACAACAATTAATCACAATTACTATGGTTTTTTAAAAAAAAAATCACAGTGCCTACCCTTTCTAATGTGCAGTATCTTAAATCAACATTGCATAGTATACATAACTAAAGATTGCACATGTTTTCTGGGATAGCATATCCTTCCTTGCCCCTGAAATTTCTGATAGTTGACCCTGGTGTAAAACAATCTATTGTCCAGCTGGCACATAGAGTGTGCCATATCTTAAGCTTTTAAGTTCCACAGAATTAGTTTAACCCACAAGGATACTGGAAAGCTTGAACTTCAACTGAAATCCTTGAGGATGAATTATTTCAAAGAAGAATGAGCATGGTCATTCCAGGACACATTGGATTTGTCTATACCTAAACGATTTGCCTTTAGAAGTTTTATTTTTAACTGAGGAAGCTTAGACTCTAGTTCTATGGGTCACCTACTTGAACATGTTGAATTTTTTTTTTTCAGTTATTTCTACCCTTAGTTTAGTTTAACATGCACAAATAACTTGGTACTCATTATGTCAAAGGGTTTTTTGAAGCAAATAAAAAACAACATAGTTAACTATGTGCGCTACTAAATGCTACTGGTAAACTTTAAAATTCTTACATCTAGTTAGCAACAATATTGTAACATTGGAGAATTGTGTAAAACCTTATATGATGAAAACTCATTGTTGTCAAACAACATTATAAACGTGTAGAGGGAAAAAGGGGACATCTGGAACACCAAGAACTGTTACCATAAAATTTAAAAGACGTAATAATAATGCTTGCCACTTCATCTCTTTATCCAATCAGCAAACATTCATTAAGCTTCTACTGTATATCAGATGCTAACAGCAAAATGGTGGAGAGGGCACATTCCATGCTTAAAGGAGCAAGCGCCAAGAGGGAGAGAGATACAGGCAAGGACAAAATTAAGTAGTTATTGGCAGGGGTTTTGGGAACGCAGAGGAGAGAAACTGAAAATCTGTGTGAGGACTGGAAGACACTCCTTCCTCTGAGGTTTGTTTATCTCCTTCTTGTAATCACTTCTGAATGGCATTTATATGCAGTGAGTTCTTATATGACTGTCAGTGGTTGATGATGGCATTGGATAGGAGCTGGCTGCTCCTAGTAAAGGAGAGCAAATATAATTTTCCCATAGGAAAATTCTGGCAAAACTCATGCATTTAACCATTTTCAGTAGATAATGATCCATCAAGGATGTGTCAAGTATTAAAGTACTGTACTTCCCCTATTTAATGAGATGATTGTTTAGAATTAGACTAATTGTCCTCAATCTTGGTTGCATATTAGATTCACCTGCAGAACTTTAAACAATGCACTACTGCATTTGGTTACCATACCAGGGAGTCTGATTTAATTGCCCTAAGATGGGCTGAGAGAATCAGTATTTTTAGAGTTCACCAATTGATTTTGTTCTGCCAGAGGGACTTTTTCTTTGTTGTTTTTAATTTACTTTATTTTTATTTTAAAGTTGAGGGGTACAAGTCAAGATTGCATATATAAGTGGTTTAGATACAGGTGAAGTTTGGGGCCTCCCATTGGACCTCACTTCACCTAATTAGGATCAGCCACCCTAATTGATGTTATGTGCCCCCAACCTCCCCTGGCAGTGTCCCGCTACTGCCAATCCCTTTTTTGTAGTGTTATGATAGATGTTCAGGATCCACTTATAAGTAAGAACATGTGGTACTCAGTTCTTTGTTTCTGTGATAGATCACTGAGTACAATAGACTCCAAAGCCATCCAAGTTGCTGCAAAGTCCATAATTTTTTCCTTCTCTATAGCTGGGTATATTCTATCATGTATATGTATCACATTTGTTTTTATCCAGTCCAGTTTTGATAGGCAGCACGGTTGGTTCCATGTTTTTGCTATTGGGAATAGTGCTGTAATAAACATGTGTGTGCCAGCATCTTTTTTGTAGTATGATTTGAGTTCCTCCAGGTATATTTCCAGAAGGGGGATCGCTGGGTTGTACGGAAGGTCAATTTCTTATTATTTTAGAAATTGCCACACTGTTTTTCATGGAGGCTGAATTAGTTTGCACTCTTATCAACAGTGTAGAAGCATTCCCTTTTCTACACGTTCTTACCAGCATCTGTTGTTTTTTGTTGTATTAGTGATGTTCATTCTTGCTGGAGCTAGATGGTATCTCAATGTGGTTTTTATTTGCATTTCTCTGATGATTAGTGAGGCTGAGCTTTTTTCCCCCCTGTGTCTGTTGGCTGCTTGTATATCTTCTTTAGAGAAGTGTCTGTACATGCCTTTTGCTCATTTTTTAATGGGATTGTTTGCTTTTATCCTTTTGGCCCATTTGAGTTCCTTATAGATCAACATAGCATTGGAAGTCCTAGCTACAGCAATCAGACAAGAGAAGGATATCAAATAGGAAAAGAGGAAGTTAAGCTATCCCTTTTTGTGGACGATATGATCCTGTACCTGGAAAACCCAAGCAAATCTGTCAAAAACCTCCTTGCACTGATAAAAGACTTTAGCAAAGTCTCAGGGTATAAAATCAATGTGCAAAAGACCAATATGCCAACAACAAACAGGCAAAGAGCCAAATACAATCTACAGTCCTATTCACAATAGCCACACAAAAAAATGAAATACCTTGGCATCTTCCTAACCAGAGAAGTGAAAGACCTTTATAATGAAAACTACAAAACAATGCTCAAATAAATCAAAGAAGACACAAACAAATGGAAGAATATTCCATGCTCATGGATTGGAAGAATCAACATTGTTAAGATGTCTATTCCACCAAAGGCAGGATTCACTATAGATTCAATGCAATACCCATTAAATTACCATCATCATTCTTTTCAGACCTGGAAATGACAATACAGAAATTCATATGGAAACAAACAACCACAAATAGTCAAAACAAAACTCAGCAAAAGAAATAAAATGGGAGGTATCACACTCCCAGACTTTAAACTTTATTGTAAGTCTACAGTAATCAAAATAGTCTGGTATTGGTACAAGAACAAGTATATAGACCAATGGAACAGAACAGATATTCTGGAAGCAAAACCTCAATTTTTCGACAAAGCCTCCAACAAAAATCACTGGGGAAAGGAGAACCTTTTCAGTAAATGGTGCTGGGAAACCCTGGTTGACCACATGCAGAAGATTGGAACAGGACCCCCACCTATCACCATACACAAAAATCAACTCTAAATGGATCAAAAACCTAAACTTAAAGCCTCAAAACATAAGAATCTTAGAAAACGCAGGAGACACCCTTATGGAAATTGGAACTGACAACCATCTCCTGATCAAAACCCCAGATGCTCATGCCATGAGAGATAAAATAGACAAATGGGATCCTATCAAACTGAAAAGCTTCTGCAAAGCAAAAGAAAACCAGCAGAAGAGTGCAGAGACAGCCCACAGAATAGGAAAAAAATATTTGCCAAATGTGTATCTGACAAAGGGGACTTTTTCAATCAGCTAGATCTGTGATTTGAGTAAATTCTTACATGTTCAGGCCACAGTAACAGAACTCCCTATTTACTATGACTCACATAAGCTTGGATTAACCTACTCTGCTTTCTCCAGAGCCACAGAGGCGTTAGCCTTCTTCCTACTTTATTCCCATTTCCTTGAATAGCCTGCTATAACCTGGTTTATGCAGTAGAATACTTCTCTTATTCTGGGGCAAGTTTCTTCATTTAGTTTTTAATATACCTTGTGCTAGGAACAGCCTTCAATTTTCTTCTCTTTGTTTATTTTTTGAAAATAGTGTTATTTTTATTATAAAATATGTATCTTTATAGAAAATGTCTAAAACATAGAAAAGTTTGCCCTCCAAGGTTACTCTCAATACTATTACGACAGACAGTATTGAGTGGTACACTATTCAGTGGTACACACTTTCAATCTTTTTCCTATGTTAATAATTATATTAACATGTTTTAGAAATTTAAATTCTAAAGTATCAAAATATGTTCTGTAATCAATATTTTACCTGAAAAAATTTTATCTTGCAGAATTTCATTATGAATAGATAATTTACAGATAACCTTGAATGACTTCTTAGTATTCCATTGAACATGTAAATTTTAAAAAATCTCTTATTTGGGGCATTTAAGTCAGTACCTTTTTTTTTTTCTTTTTTACTTCAAAAGATCCACAGTTAGATTTTGTTTCTTAATTCCATCTTAGAGTCTTTAGGGATTTTAAACCACTCATGATGATTTTAGTATTTCACTAGTTTCATTTTATGCTTTCTTTTTCCTTTTAATAAGTTCGTTTTCTTGCCACCTTTTCCTTCTTGCCATCAGAGATGAGAGTGAGTTAGGCTGGGAGTTAGCAACAAGGCAAGCTCTCTCTTACTGTTCAATCTACCCTTTGCTTTCGGCTCTCCTTATTCCAGAAAACAATGGGATATTCTACCTGGATCTCTTCTGGGCCACATGCTCCTTTATATATGGGTCAGAACAGGATTTATTTCAGTGAGGTCTACATACTGCAGACATTCTCGGAAGTTCCTGCTGTGTCTGTATACCAGTATCATTAGGGTTTATAGCTGATGTAGATTTTCCTTTCTAGGTCTATCTTGCCAGTTGTGAGAAGTTCTGCACACAGATGCCAGACTCAGACATGAATGAGCACTAATCAACCATCAGCATTTACTTGTATTACATCTTCATGAACTAATTTAACTCTCTCAATCTCAGTTTTCTCATCTATAATAAGGAATAGTAATTGTACTCAACTCATCACATTATCATAAGAATTAGGCAAGATAGTACTTGTAAGGTGTATAGCACAATGTCTGACAAGAAGAAGTGCTTAATAAATGTTAGCTTGATAATAATGGTGAAGATGATGATGATGGGGAGGAGAAAGATTTCAGTGAAAATCTCAAGTTGTCACTGTGCTCAGAACCATTTTGTGAGGGAAGAATAAAAAAAGGAATCCGATTCTTTTATTGGAAGTACATTTTATTGAATCAAAATGAGCTTGTGTTAAATGATAAAACCAAATAATAAGCTTTGAAAGTAGCTTTTCTCCTGTTTGTTTTAAAGTTGAATCACTCTTTATAAAGTTTTTAAAAAATTTAATAAATATGTTTCTAACATCTGTAACCCCAAAACTTATGCTACAGCTTAGACCCTATGATGGGCTGAATTGTGCCCCACACCCCTAGTTCATATGTTGAGGTCCTAATTCCATTACCTCGAAATGTGACTGCATTTGGAGTTAGAGCCTGTAAAGAGGTAATTAAGGTTAAATGAATTCATTAGAGTAGGCCTTAATCCAATATGATTGGTGTCCTTATACGAGAGATGATCAGGACACAAACACAAAGAGGGAAGATACCAGAGGAATAGGGTCATCTACAAATCAAGAAGAAGAAACCAACCCTGAGCTCAGATTTCAAGCCTTCAGACTGTAGAAAAATAAATTTCTGTTTAATCCACCCAGTCTATGGTAGTTTGTTGTGGTAGCCCTAGTAAACTTGTAGAGATAAAATTTAATTTTACCCTCTGTAAAGTTTAAAATATGTTAGCCTGACTTTTTAAAATGCATCATCATCATCATTAGTATGCTGCTTTTCAGCAAAATAGCCTTAGTTCTTAAAAATGTTTTACATTTATGATAAATCCTATATTTTTTAAGTATTTGGGAAAAAAACATACAAAGCTAGAAAGGAAAGAAACGAGTTACTTCAATTTGATTATTTGTTTAAAATTTTTTGTGGTTGTTGTTGAAGTCTTTGCTTTCTACCCTGGTCTTCCTGTAACATTTTCGTGATTTATATGCTGAACTTATTTAATGTTTTTGTTGTCAGTTTACTTTTTCTTGTTTACCTAGAGAAGGTCTCCTAAAGTGCCCAAAATATATACGTAGACTCTTTTTTCTTCATGGTCTTTCCTAAGAGCTCATTTTTCTCTTAAATCTATAGTGCTAGTATATCTGAGTGCTCAATAAATGTTACTTGTTTGAGTGAATGTTTAGAAAAGAATCAGTTAGAGGGCTGAAATTGTAGTTATGCAAAGCTAAAAGAACCAATCAAAAATTATATCTGATGGTTCAAAGTTCTATGGAGTTGAATTTTTGTACTTTGCTTGGGTTAAAACAATTAGAAGCCTCTGAAAAATAAACTAGGCTTATTTACTTATTTACCCATATTTTCATCTAAAAAAGAGGAGTCAAAAAACACTACCTTTTCTCGTTAAGAGCAAACTCTTTGAAGAGATTTTTTAAAATAGCATGCTACAATAGCTATCTAGAATTCAGAACATGGAGAGTGTCTTTGAGTGCTTTTTGTTGGTTAAGAGATTTGCCATATGTGTGAGACTAGTGTTATGAACAGAAAAAGATGTGGCCACTATAAAGTAGTGCCTCTCTTTTTCTGAATAATTGTCACTAACTTTCAAAATGGGGGAGAGGCTGTCGAGACTTTTTATGCTTAATGGTTTTCCCCTTGGATCATCAAGGGGATGTAAACTTCAAATTAGCTTAAATATTTTATGTTTAATGTATTTTCCAGGAAATGTGTCTTAGAAGTATAGACTAATTATATAAGACGTTATCTCAGGAGCTGATTTTGTCCATTTTCCAAGATTTTAGGAAACATAACAAGGCCATTCTGGATGAATTCTTACCTACGAAATTTAAAAGAACTTCATTGACAGTGTGATGCTACAGCCATTCATAGATACAAATTTTCAAATTTTCATTTCACGTCTGCATTTGTGGGGTGGGGGAGAATTGGGAAGCATTAAATAAAAGTTGCAATGTTTATAATTAACAAAGTTAATTGTTAACAATGTCTTAACAATGGAGAACAAAGCCTTAATGGAATCTTAACAATGTTAGAAAAAGAAGTACATTTAGGAGCCGATGACCTCATACTTTTTCTACTAAGGAGATCTCATTCCTCAAATATAGTACATGGTATTTTATTTATCTCCTCCTGTCTTCCAGTCCCAAAATAAATATTCTTAACTTATTTTATGGCATAATAACATTTCTGAATAAAAGGTAATATCCCAATTTTAACAGCAGTTCCTTATCAATATCATACATCCTTCCCCATCAATTTTATTCTTGCTACTCTGGGCTCTGCAGTTGGCATGCACTTTTACCTTATCAAGATTTAACATACAGGTCAACTTCTTAATCAATGGGAAGCTTACTGGATTCTGGATGCTATCACTGCCATGTTCTCTAGATGTCTTTCCTATAGCGTACCTTCAGTCACCAAATTAGTTATAGTCATTTCCTGGGGGAGAGAGGCAATTAAATGGTGTGGGTTCAAAGCTAGTAATGACTTCACTGTAGTAGAGCTGCCACAGATCATGGTGTTCCATATACATGATCACAGCGACCAACATGACCTTTTCTAGGGGAGCCCGCACGTAAAAGATGTATGACAAAACTTTTTAGCTAACTATGCCATTTCAACTTCTGTCTCTTGACATTGGGTTTCTCCTTGTCAAACTTCAGTAAGGCTCCTCTTCAGTGGAGCGCTATGGAGTATTTTCATTATAACTACATATTGATTCATCTAATTTCATACCTGAATAGTCATAATTTATCAAATTTTTAGTTCTAGGTGTTTAGTTTATGCGGTTTGTTTGTTTTACAGTTGGGTTCTTTTCTTCTTTCTGAATGGGAAACACCACTGAAATCTCGGTTAATATGTTCCAGTGCTGCCACAGGATGCTCTGTGTGCAATAGCATTGGATGGCTTCGATTTAATCGAGAGGAAGATGAAAGTCGGTGTCCATTTCTTTCAACTCCTCAGTTCTTTCACCATCCATCATAGTCAATGTGTGGTCACTCAGGATACAGCATTAATGATAGCTGTCAAAATAATAGTCTGTGGGTTAGAGGTCAAGAAAAATATGTAAAAGACTTCAGGGTGAACCAGATGATAAAGTAGCTCATTTAGTCATTTAAATGCTAGCCTAGCATGGCCTTGGTGGGATCAGGGGTTAGTGGAAGCAAGAAGAATAAATGGGGACATCTCAAGTAGTTTATTTTTGTTAAAAGGGGGAAAAAACCCCATGATAATAGCATTACCAAACAAGCACACTAGAGGCAATTTTCTTAATTATAGTGCTGAGCCAGCAGTGCACACAGAGTGGGCTTGCTATTGGCATGAAAGCTTTTACTTTCAAATAATATTAACCCTTCTTGGTGCTGTATGTCTTAATTAAGATAATTCCTGGAAGAGCTGCCAATGTCAGCAGTTTTATATTTCCATTGGTGTTGATAAGCCATTTTTAAGAGAAGGGAGCTGAGGTCCTGGCACAGGGTCTGAGGTGAATTACTTTATTGGGGGAACTTTTTCAATTAATCTAAAGGAAAAACTCACCATATTTTGAAAATTAGATTTGGTATTTAATGACACACTACACAAATGGGGGGGGGGAGAGGGAGAGGGAGAGGGAGAGGAAGGAAGATCAGCTTGATTCTTGATCCTATAAAATGATCATCTGGGACAGCAAAAACCATGTCACATGATCCATACAGAAAATGCATTATATGCTTTCAAATATAGGATGCTTAGTCAGTTTGGGTTGCTGTAACAATACCATAGATTTGGTGGCTTAAACAACAAGCATTATTTCTCACAGTTTTAGAAGCTGGGAAGTCCAAGATCAAAGCGCTGACAGATTTGGTGTCTGGTGAGAGACCTATGCCTTCTAGCTATATCCTCACATGACCAAAAATGATCACCTATTGACTGTTTCTTCTTTTAAGGGCACTAATCTGATTGATTAGGGCTCTATTCTCATGACCTAAATACCTCCTAAAGCTCCACCTCCAAATATAATCATACCATGGATTAGGTTTCAACATATTAATTTTGGGGACACATTTGGTCCATAGCAGCCACAAATGGGCACTTATAGCCTTGCAGCTGAATTGTTGAGTATTATTAACTATAATGCATTCTTATTTGTAGCATATGAAAGTACTACAGTGATTGCTTGTAGTAATTATGCAATGTAAGAATCATTAAAATCACATCTTAACATTTGAAAAACACTAGGTTAATGTGATTTTAAAATGAATTCTTATATTTATATACCACTGTAGGTTTCTAAGAAGGCTTTGAGATTCTCCAGAGAATAGTCATAGCTATTTTTTGGTCACTTGAGGATGCACTTCTGAAAAGATATCTGTGGCATATAATGTCACTCCAAAGTATGTTTCTCTGATTTCTTTAGGTGGAAATGTGAAAGGTAGCCTCTTTGAAAGAACCCATGGTTCACTAAAATAGTATGCACATCAAGGATCAAGCAAAGAAGAAAATTAAATATTAGTTGACAAGTATTCTGATTCCTGAGTATTCTACATCGGGTATCTATGCATTGACAACTCTGTGGACAATGGCTAAGTCCTCATGTTACTTGACTCTGGTTGGAAAGTTAGAGGACTGAAATTTTCCCATGAGCTAGACTGACTCTGTTCATAAATTTTTATTTCAGTTTCTTTAGATCTTTATTATCTTATAAAGATCACTTGTCATGCTTACGCTATTTTTTTTTTTTTTTTTGAGTCAGAGTCTCACTCTATTGTTTAGGCTAGAGTACAATGGCACAGTCAGGGCCACTGTAGCCTCAACCTACTGGGCTTAGGTGATCTTTCTGCCTCAACCTTCCAAGTAGCTAGAACCACAGGCATGTACCATTATGCCCAGCTAATTTTTTTGATTTATTGTAGAGACAAGGTCTCGCCATGTTGCTCAAGTTGGCCTTGAACCCCTGAGCTCAGACAATCCTCTCGTCTCCGCCTCCCAAAGTGCTGGGATTACAGGCTTGAGCCACTGCGCTCAGCGTGCTTACACTATTTTAAATAGATTTTCAAACTTTTTTTTAGTTTATGAGTTATATTTAAACTTTATATGCCGAATATATTAGCAAACATTTCTTTACAGATCTTGTTATGAGATTATGAGGCAATGCAAAAATATATCAATTATTCTTTTAATTGTTGTATGTAAGCAAGATGCCTACTATAAAACAATGCATTTTCAACTTCATAAAAAATATTTTCACGTTTGGTGATTGTTCCTGAGGGATGGTTAGACTCTATTATTTTCCCATGAGTCTTCCTTTAAGAGATTCTGCTTACAAGAGTTTATTCATTGTCACTGACACTCTAGGCCTTTTTGCCCTTGTCAATAACATCAGAACCATTGAGGAACTGCATTGGTCCTTAATTGTGTAATGTGCCCAGAAGCCAGCAATGGCTGCAAAATTTGATAACTGAAATATAGTGATAAAAACTTTCTTTTGGTGTAAATATGCTCACAAAAAATAAACAACAGCAAAACAAAGAAATTAAACATAATAAAATAATAGTTTTTCACACTATGCTATTTGTCCATGCTCTAGAAAAACCTTGATAGTATAGGTAGTTTACATTACAAGTGGGAGAAAAATCAGTAGATTTATTCTTTTGGGAATTCAAATCAAACGAACAGCATAGTTGTTAACCACACAGTCATAACTTTTAAAAATGTATTATTGCTAACACTTACCTCTACTTTTTTTGCATCCCTTATTAAAATATGGAGTATTACAGCATCTTACACAATGAAAAGGAAAAAGGTAGACATTCTTTTAGCGATGAGAAAAGAGTTAAGATGGATGTGATTATTATTACCATTTTAGAAATGAATACTATATTAGTGCTTTAAGTATAAAAACAATTATTAGTGTCTCCAAAGAAGATGATTATCAAAATTAATCTAGGGTTTAAGTGGTCTATTTGAGCAACAAAAGTAAAATCTTATTTTAATTTTATAAGATTTTATAAAATATAGAGCAAGTTATTTATTGATTGATTTTTTAAGAAACAGGGTCTCACCTGTTGCCTAGGCTGGAGTGCAATGGTTCAACCACAGTTCACTGCAGTCTTGTGATCCTCCTGTCTCAGCTTCTAACGTAGCTGGGACTAGAGGCGTGTGCCACAATACCTGACTAATTTTTTAATGTTTTTAGAAACAGGGTCTTGCTATGTCACCCAGGTTGGTTTCAAACTCCTGGCCTTAAGCAACTTCTGGCCTCAGCCTCCAAAAGTTCTGGGATTGCAGGTGTGAGCCATCGCACCCTGCCGTAATATAGGGCAGCTTAAATCACTTGTACAGAATAGTTCATGGGAATGTAATGATGGAAGATGAAATTTTAGTGGGATGGAATGTGAATAAGAAAATAAGTAAGAAGTGATTTAGAAATGTTAAAAACTTGCACCCCATCCTCGTGGTGGGGCGCCCCCTGATTCCCTCATCCAGGGACACCTGGCACGGCCGGAAAGGTGGCGCCCCCTTGCCCATTATGCACTGCACGTTGGTGGGGAACCTGGTGCTAAACCATCTGCAGATGACCTGCTTCTGGGTTGGGGTTTCATATGTAGCAGAGCAGCTCCATCGCTATGATCTATTGAAAGTTAGCCCTCAACACAAGGGTTTGTCAAAAAAAAAAAAAGAAGAAGATAGAAAACTTGTAGCTAGTAATTAATTTGTAGTTGCTCATAAAGAGCATCTTTCTATTTCTCAATTATTTATTCTTCTATTCATGTATTCAGTAAGAAATGTATTCAGTAAGAAGCTACAGAAATTCTATTACATTTCTAACTTTTATATATTTGGGAACAATTGTTTCATGTTCATAATTAACAGGATCCCAAACATTTTTCAAATCTTTTTTAAGATGGAAAAGAAGAAATAATGATTGCAGCAATCAAAAATATGGAGAACAGTTCAAAGTTAATACATTTATTAAAGATACGTTCTTGAGCAAGCAATAACCTCTCTAGGTCAAAGTTTCTTCTGCTGTAAAATGAAATTAAACCAGCTGATCTCCACTACAAATTTAAGCTTCATTTATCAACTATGAGATGGAATGACCTTGCTACCAGGTTGTTGCTCTTTCTGAAACTCATCACCTCTCCATTTTGCCGACTAAATTGTATCTCAACATGTCTACTAACCATGAAGTTCCCTCTGAAGGCTGTGGGTAGGATCCTCCCTTGTCTCATTCCACAATTTCAAACTTGAGAACAACATTCAGAAGCCTCAATAGGGACTGTATCTTGACTTAATTTGTCTTCCTATTCCAAATTGTAGTTTGCCAGACCGATAAGCTTTGACTTTTCTAACTCAGGTAAGGAATTCAAGCTCTCCATCAGTTTTCTTTTCCACTCAAATAATCCCCTAGGAGGCACTGCAAGTCTTTGTTTAAATGAAGACACCTTTTCAGAATTCATATGAAAGTTGGGTCTTTCTCCATACCCTGTGAGCAACAGATACATCTTTTTGGAGACAGTGAGAGTACATACACAAAGGATGGCGCATCGATGAGTATTTATTGAATTCAGACCATGTGCTTAGTGACTTGTGGCAATATAGAAGAGCAGTTGTCATCCTTGGGCATCAAGAGTAAAATAGAGATTAAATGAGTAGCCACAGCAAACATTCTTTCTCCTCATACTTCCAATCTGCCCATTTGATGTGGAGATAAGGAGAATTTGACCTGATTTCCTCCCTGCCAGCCCTGCTTCTCTCCAAACATGAACTATTGCTGCTCATGACTCATGTACCATAAAACAAGAGGACTAGACAATAGTGATGACATTTTACAGAAACCAGGGAAGTGTACTGATTTGACAAGGGTCACAGAGCTAGCTTCTGGCAAAATTGGTACTGAAACTTAGATCTCTTTTCTTTTTTTATTTATTTATTTTTTTTATTATGGTATTGTGGGGTACAGTTAGGGGTTAGGCATACCAAAATGCTTCGTTCAGGCACCCTTGATGATAAGAGGTGTCTCCCCATCCCCAGACAGATATTTACCACCATTAATCCCATCGCCCTCCCC